>MU249632.1:879255-939255 GCA_018977245.1 Lethenteron camtschaticum
CGCTCACCACCCACGCTCACCACCCACGCTCACCACTCACACTCACCACTCACACTCACCACCCACGCTCACCACCCACGCTCGCCAGCACTCGCAACCACTCGACACATTCACCCACACTCACACTCCCCCACGCTCACCAACGCTCACCCATGCTCGCCGCCACTCACCAATGCTATCAACGCTCTTTAGCACTCACTGACACACGCACTCGCCAACACGACTCAGCACGCTCTGCCACTCAGCAATTCTCAAATAACATGCGCCAACATTCACCATCTTTCACCAACATATACTCCTATGCTACCACTCCCCACCACTCCCATGCCTCTACCACTCCCACCACTCCCATCCCTCTACCACTACCCTCACAACACTACCACACACCACCAAAGTGCACCTAGCCTGGCACATGCGCCGTGGTGACGGCACTGCCACTTAGTGGCGAAAGGCGGCCGTTGTTATTGTTGTTGTTGTGGTGCAGAATGAAAGTGATGCTCGCAACAGCGAGCGGAGCGCCGGATGGCTACAAAAAAAAACTAAAACATGAACAAGAAAACATCTTAAAGTGACTATGTGACTACGCGCAAACAGAAAATCAGGAAAAAACTGCAAAGTCTTCCACAGTGGTTGGGCACAGGCGGTGCAGCTGCCGTCATCTCGCTCGGTCAGCCCCATGGCACTTGGGTCTGACCTGTGACCTCCAGCACCTAGCCTGGCACAGCAGTCAACCCATGGCACCTGGGTCTATCCCGCGACCTTCTGTCAGCAGCCCATAGCCTTCGACAATTCAAATGGTCGGCCTCTAAGTGCACCTAGCGCGGCACGTGCGCCGTGGCGATGTCGCCCCCGCTGAATTGGCGGCCGTTGCCGGCGTTGTAGCTGTTGTTGTTGTTGCCGCTGTCGTTGTTGTTGTCATCGTTGCGGCGAGCGTCTCGTCACGTGGCTTGTGCGACGTGTCGTCCGTCTGCATGGCCGTGTGACGTCGTCAACGGATGCTCCGGAGCAGCGAGCAGCCAGTGGTGTGGCGCGTGGTGGTGGCGAGCGGCCAGGGCGCTGGGAGGCCCGCAGCGTGTGGATGATGTCGACCAAGCCGCCCGCAAACACCACGCTGGTACGGCCGACGGCCCCCTCCCCCCGCCGGCCACCTCCTCCACGCACCGGCGTTCGGCTCTTTTGCGTGTCATTCCAGCTGTGTTTTTGTGTTGTTGTGTTGTTGCGTTGTGTGTTATTGCAGCTGTGTTGTTGTGTTGCGTGTTATCCCAGCTGTGTTGTTCCGTTGTGTTGTTGTGTGTCATTCCAGCTGTGTTGTTGCGTTGTGTCATTCCGGCAGTGTTGTTGTGTTGCGTGTTATCCCAGCTGTGTTGCGTTGTGTTGTGTGTCATTCCGTGCCGTCGTCGTTCTGGCAGCGACGCTGATGCCCGCTGCTGCTGCTGCTACTGCTGCTACTACTGCTGCTGCTACTGCTGCTGCTGCATTCTCCCTGCTGCAGACGCTGGCCTGGGGACCGGCGAGGAGAGCGAAGAGCCGCACTGCTACGTCACGCACTTCGGGTGCACGCACGTCCTGTTCTCATAGCTCTCCCTCCCAAACACTCGGCTCCTCCCACAAACAGCTGTCTCCTCCCACAAACACCTGGCTCCTCCACAAACANCTGTCTCCTCCCACAAACACTGGCCTTCCCACAAACACTCGGCTCCTCCCACAAACACTCGCCTTCCCTCAAAAACTCGGCCCCTCCGCAAACACCCGACCACTTCCACAAACATTCGGCCCCTCTGAAACACCCGGCTCCTCCCACAAACACTCGCCTTCCTCAAACACCCGGCCCCTCCTACAAACACTGGCCCCTCCCACAAACACGACCCCTCCCACAAACACCCGCTCCTCCCACAAACACCCAGCCCCTCTCAAACAGCTGGCTCCTCCCACAAACACCTGGCTCCCTCACAAATACTTGGCTCCTCCTACAAACACTTGGCTCCTCCCACAAACACGTTTTTCTTACCTTAAACACTCGTGATTAAACTGGGTTCCCCAGTGTAAATTTAATTCTTCACTTAAATACCAGAAACCCACAGACTCGCACACAAACCTTGACTCGTACAGAGACCCACAGACTCACATACATCCACAGGTCTACACAGAGACCCATAGTTTCACATACTCCACAGGTTTACACAGAAACCCACAGACTCGCACACAAACCTATAGACTCGTACAGAGACCCACAGACTCACATACATCCACAGGTCTACACAGAGACCCACAGACTCGCACACAAACCGATAGACTCATACAGACACCCATAGGTTCACATACATCCACAGGTCTACACAGAGACCCACAGACTCGCACACAAACCGATAGACTCGTACAGAGACCCACAGACTCACATACATCCACAGGTCTACACAGAGACCCATAGTTTCACATACATCCACAGGTCTACACAGAGACCCACAGACTCGCACACAAACCGATAGACTCACACAGAGACCCATAGGCTCACATACATCCACAGGTTTGCACAGAGACCATAGGCTCAATATGCATGCACATGTACTCGATGGTCTCGGCACATTAACAAACGACTGCACGTGTAACGACGCCATCTCGTTAAATGCGGTTTTGCACTTAGATTTTGTTGAATTCCAGCGTTGGGAATTAAAATATCGATATATCGCATTCGACCATCACGCAAAGAATTTCCTCTCTGTGGTTAGAGAAGTGCTGCCCCCCCCCGACTGCGTAGGCCAGAGGGTCGCTTGATGACGGGATCTCAGACGTAGCTCTGGGATGTCCGCTTTCGTGGGCTCCGTTCCCCAACGCGGGGGGAGGGGGTTGTGTGGCGCTGCCCTGCGAGGTCGGAATGGAAAAGATCCCTCGCAGACTTTTCTGAATGACTCCTGAATTAAAATCTCTGTGAATTAAATATTTGATCCCACGGGCGCGGAGAGATGTTCTGATCCAGACGGGAGGTCACACGAACCTCCGCGTTTACCGTAGCGGCCAATGCCATTAAAACTGATTTGCACGGGATGGCGATGTGGGCGTTGTTTGGTGAAGTATGCAGTGCCGGATTAAGCTTGTGCGGGCCTGTAGCATATGTTCAATTTTTTTAAACCACATACTAAAACACAAATTTGTAACTTGCATAGTAAAGTGATTGTGTTTTTTCATTTGCTCAACAGCCAGATAATACGACAAATCGCTAACCTTAAACACCCAGTCGTTCGTAAAAGTTGAAGGCGGTATAGTACTATAGTAATAGAGCAAGTGCAGCATCAATCTCGATTTGAAGTAGGTATATAAAATACCTACGTGACTTTACCGAAAGAACAAAGAGTAAGTGCAGAATCACTTTCCTGGCTCCGCTCGCTGTTGCGAGCATCACTTTCATTCTGCACCACAACAACAACAATAACAACGGCCGCCTTTCGCCACTAAGTGGCAGTGACGTCACCACGGCGCATGTGCCAGGCTAGGTGCACTTTGGTGGTGTGTGGTAGTGTTGTGAGGGTGGGTAGAGGGATGGGGAGTGGTGGGGAGTGGTAGAGGCATGGGGAGTGGTGGGGAGTGGTAGTCATAGGAGTATATGTTGGTGAAAGATGGTGAATGTTGGCGCATGTTATTTGAGAATTGCTGAGTGGCAGAGCGTGCTGAGTCGTGTTGGCGAGTGCGTGTGTCAGTGAGTGCTAAAGAGCGTTGATAGCATTGGTGAGTGGCGGCGAGCATGGGTGAGCGTTGGTGAGCGTGGGGGAGTGTGAGTGTGGGTGAATGTGTGAGTGGTTGCGAGTGCTGGCGAGCGTGGGTGGTGAGCGTGGGTGGTGAGTGTGAGTGGTGAGTGTGAGTGGTGAGCGTGGGTGGTGAGCGTGGGTGGTGAGCGTGGTGAGCGTGGGTGGTGAGCGTGGCTGTCACGCGTGAGCAGCTGGCGACGGTGGAGGGGTTGATCGCGAGGTGGAAGNAGCGCACGGGGTCAGCGCGTGGTCACGGTGAATACTGAGNACCATCCTGGGCACGGGGAGGGGGGGGGCACAGGGGGACACGGGGGGGGGCACAGGGGGGCACGGAGGATGGGGGGCACGGGGAGGACAGTGAGGGCAGGTCAGCACTTGCGGGGTCAAGGAGAGAGGTGATGGGCATGGGGGAGTCAGTGAGGTCAGTGAGTGAGGGCGGGTGAGGGTGAATGAGGGGAGTGAGGGCGGGTGAGCGAGTGAGGGCGAGTGAGAGTGAGTAAGTGAGGCAGGTGGTTGAGGGTGAGTGAGGGTGGGTGAGAGCGAGTAAGGGTGAGTGAGGGTGGGTGAGGGTGGGTGGGTGGGTGAGGATGGGTGGGTGAGGGCGAGTGAGGGTGAGTGAGGGTGGGTGTGGGTAGGTGAGGGCGGGTGAGGTGGGTGAGGGTGGGTGAGTGAGTGAGGGTGGTTGAGGGAGGTGAGGGTGGGTGAATGAAGGTGAGGGTGGGTGAGTGAGGGTGAGGGTGGTTGAGGGTGGGTGAGGGTGGGTGAGGGTGGGTGGGTGAGGGTGGGTGAGGGTGGGTGAGTGAGGGTGAGGTGGGTGAGGGCGAGTGAGGGTGGGTGAGGGTGGGTGAGTGAGGGTGGGTGAGTGAGGGTGGGCGAGTGAGGGTGAGGGTGGGTGAGGGCGAGTGAGGGTGGGTGAGGGTGGGTGGGTGAGGGTGGGTGAGGGTGGGTGAGTGAGGGTGGGCGAGTGAGGGTGAGGGTGGGTGAGGGCGAGTGAGGGTGGGTGAGGGTGGGTGAGGGTGGGCGAGTGAGGGTGAGGGTGGGTGAGGGCGAGTGAGGGTGGGTGAGGGTGAGTGAGGGTGGGTGAGTGAGGGTGGGCGAGTGAGGGTGAGGGTGGGTGAGGGCGAGTGAGGGTGGTGAGGGTGGGTGGGTGAGGGTGGGTGAGTGAGGGTGAGTGAGGGTGAGGGTGGGTGAGGGCGAGTGAGGGTGGGTGAGGGTGGGTGGGTGAGGGTGGGTGAGTGAGGGTGAGTGGGTGAGGGCGAGTGAGGGTGGGTGAGGGTGGGTGAGGGTGGCTGTGGTGGGTGAGTGAGGGTGGCTGTGGGTAGTGAGGGTGGGTGAGTGAGGGTGAGTGGGGGTGAGTGAGGGTGGGTGAGGGTGGTTGAGGGTGGGTGAGGGTGGGTGAGGGTGGGTGAGTGAGGTGGCTGTGGGTAGTGAGGGTGAGTGAGGGTGAGTGGGTGTGGGTGAGTGAGGGTGGGTGAGTGAGTGAGTGTGGGTGAGTGAGTGAGTGTGGGTGAGTGAGGGTGAGTGAGGGTAGGGTGGGTGAGTGAGGGTGGGTGTCAGTGAGTGAGGGTGGGTGTGGTGAGTGAGGGTGAGTGAGTGTGGGTGAGGGTGAGTGAGTGAGGGTGAGTGAGGGTGGGTGTGGAGGGTGGGTGTGGNAGTGAGGGTGAGTGAGTGAGGGTGAGTGAAGGTGGTGAGTGAGGGTGAGTGAGGGAGTGAGGGTGAGTGAGTGAGGTTGAGTGAAGGTGGGTGAGTGAGGGTGAGTGAGGGAGTAGGGTGAGTGAGTGAGGGTGAGTGAGGGTGAGTGAGGGTGAGTGAGGGTGAGTGAGGGTGAGTGAGTGAGGGTGAGTGAGGGTGAGTGTGGGTGAGTNANTGAGGGTGTGAGTGAGGGTGAGTGAGGGTGAGTGAGTGAGGGTGAGGTGAGTGTGGGTGAGTGAGTGAGGGTGAGTGAGTGAGGGTGAGTGAGTGAGGTGAGTGAGTGAAGGGGGTGAGTGTGGGTGAGTGTGGGTGAGTGTGGGTGAGGGTGAGTGAGGGTGAGGGTGAGGGTGAGTGAGTGGGTGAGGGTGCGTCACCCACGTGGTGAGGGAGAGAGCTGCTCGTGCGGCGGGTGCAGCACGGAGCGGTAGGTGGCCACCAGTTCCAGCGCGTGGTGCAGCTGGTGCAGCCGCTGCACCTGGTCCTGCACGTCGCCCCAGCCCGACACATAGTGCTCCTGCACCAGCAGAGGCACCATCATCATCAGCAGCATCAGCATCATCATCATCATCAGCAGCATCAGCATCAGCATCATCAACGCACCTCCGGTTAGCACGGTAAGCTACGTACCTGTCAACCCTTATCAGTGCTTCCTTCCTTATTACAGACCAATTCAGACATTATTGGTCACCCCGTGGTGCCCTTATAAATCTCAACGTTCATCCTACACAAAGTCCCATCACGAGGAAGAAACAACAAAAAAACTAATTTTCTTTGGCCCGTATTGAAACGGCTGTCCGCCGTATGGACCTGAAAACTCGATTTCCTTGTCCGGGGTAAACCGCACGGGTTGACAGGCGTGGCATAACCATGGCACAATCGGAACGGACCAAAGTGTTGTTGTCGTTTGTTGTTGTCTATGTCGACGCACCAGGTAGTTGAGAGTGGTCAGCTCTTGTCCTGCGAACACGGAGAGAGAGAGAGAGAGACAGACATTACTCGCCGAGACAACACAGACTCGGAGAGACGACTTCGGCGCTCCCCACGGTTTCCCCCACCCACCCCCTCGTGCGCCGTGCCGGCCTTCACGGGAGCTCGCCAAAAGCACTTTCCCCAACTTGAGTCACACGCGACGGGTGCAGCGTTTGTACGTTCTCCCCTGCTCTGCATGGGTTCCCTCCACAGCTAAAACCTACACAGAGTGTGACTGCATTAGCACCACAACGTCCGTATCGCTCAGACGCGACCTGCAAACCATTCGATTGGCGTCACGCACAGCAGCAGCAGCGGCAGCAGCAGCAGCAGCAGCGGCAGCAGCAGCAGCAGCAGCAGCGGCGGCAGCAGAGACACCGCCTAACGCCACGCCACTGAGAGCCCCGCAAGGAGCGAGCGGTGGACGCACGCGGCGATCGGCGGTGTGGCGCTGGCCGCGGTTCTACCGAGGAAGTAGTGGATGTAGTCACGGCGCAGCTTCTCCAGGCCGATCTCCAGCAGCAGCTGCACGGGCGCCAGGCCCGCCAGCGTCACCGGCTCCACCGCCGCCGCGGCGCCGCCGATGCCGCGCCACTCTCCAGAGAGCGCCGCACCACGCGGCTCAGCTGGCTCGCGCTGTCGCGGTGAGTCTGGGGGGGGGGGCGGAGGTCAGCAGAGGTCACGGGTGCAGCAGGGGTCAAGGGCGGGCAGCAGCAGGGTCAAGGGTGATCGCGTATGTGCGAGTGAAAGCGTGTGAGCGACAGCGTGCGAGTGGCTAGTAGGAGCACAGGCGGTGCATCTGTCGGTCAGCTCAGTCAACCCACGGCACCTGGGTCTGTCCCGTGATCTCCTGCGTCAGCGAGCCTTCCACACTTCACGTGGCCACAACGTGCATCTAGCCTGGCACAAGCGCTGTGGTGACATCACTGCCAATTAGTGGCAAAAAGGCAGCTGTTGTATGCGTGTGTTAGTGATGGGGGGGGTTGGTGCCGCGGCTGTTTAGCGCACTGCGCTACGAACCGTGCATCCACGAGTTCAATTCCTGCTCACAGCCAACACCAGTGATGCATATCCGAACTAGCCGATTCGGCCTTGTACGAGTACTGACGCGGTGTGTAAACAGTACTGGGGAGACAAAGGCTGGGCGTGGTGCTCTCCACGCACACCCTTGCGTGCCGCGCCGGCCTCTACAGGTGCTGCTAATCGCTAACTCCACTTGCCCGAGAGCTTGTTGAAGGCTACACGGGGGATCTTTGTCCTTGTGCGAGAGACAGAGGCAGAGGGGGGGGGGGGGCGACTGACCCACGGCTGGATGTCGCCGCGCTCCAGGCTCTGCAGGACCAGGCGGAGGCACTTGACCAAGTCGAAGTAGCCAGACATGGCTGTGGCACATGCACGCACGGAGACACGCGCACAAATACATCCCAGGCCGTAGCATACACGCATCACACACACATAACAAACACGCATAGAAGGCACAGGAGGCATCCGACTCATCAGCCTTGCCTGTGTCCCACCACTGATGGTCATCTCCAGTGGGGCGGAAGCCTCCACACCACCGCCACCATTCCACGCCTCCCACCGACGCGGGAGGCGCGCCCACAAAAGCCTGGGACCCGCAGCTTCCCACACCTCGCCACCGCGTTCCCACTCCACCCATCATTCTTTTGTTCAGTACAACAGCAACAGCCGCTGTTTCGCCAGTACGTGGTGGTGACATCACCACCGTGCTCGTGCCAGGCTAGGTGCACCTTGAGGGCACATAAAGCGTCGAAGGCTCACTGGCACAGGAAGTCACGGAACAGACCCAGCTGCCGTGGGTTGACTGACTGAGATGACTTGCGGATGCACCACCTGTGCATCCTACTGTGCCATTTCGCTGCGTGTTATCCGCGGGCGCTCCGCTCGTTGTTGTGAACGTTGCTCCCCAGCCCTCCGTGGTTGTTGGCGGGCAAATGCCTCTAACTGCCCGGTAACATTCTTCAAGAACCTCCTCCAGAGGTCGATCTTGGCACCGCTGGTAACGGCCATCGGGAAGTCCACTTCAAATCCTCCTGTACCCCATCAGCTCCATCTCTTCTCGAGACCATGCCGTGCCCATTTAGCGCCATCTATCCAGTCAAACGTAAGCCCGCTTGGGCATTCGGTGGCTGGACATGCGGCTGGCTCCACACTCAAGACGCACACTCACATAAACACACTCACACACGCGCACACTCACACACATGCACACACACACACACGCACGCGCACTCACACACACGCGCACACTCATACGCGCACACTCACACACGCGCGCACACTCACACACGCGCACACTCACGCGCACTCCACCCACGTCGCTCTGGGCAGCACGAGACCGTTCACCCAGATTACCTCCAGCGCCACTCAACCAGCGTCGTACAGTTTGCCGGCCGCCAGGGTTCAGGAGTCAGGGTCACGTACCGGACTTGACCTTGACCCAGAGCTGCTCGGTGAAATCGAGGTCGCTGCGCTTGGGCACGGCAGACGCCAGGATGATGGCGTCCACCGAGGTGCTGCCCCCCCGCGACTCCTGATTCATCGCCGTGGAAACGACACGCGGGCACGCGTTGGGTGGGTGGGGAGGGGGGGGGTCGATGCCATCGCCGCTCCTGACCACGCAGCCACCACTCCTCATCGCTCGTGGGATCGCGATCGGTAGGGCACCTTTATGATTATTATTATTATTTACCACGATTCCGCTCTCAGGTGTCTTTGTCGGGAGGGTTGCTGTCGAGTTTCCGCAGGAAGGGGGCGATGTCGCTGTTGTGCGAGATCCCGATTTGATTTCGATTTAAAGCTTTCGTGACTGCAGGGATTCATCTTCTTGGTTCTTTGGGTAAAGTCACGTAGAAGGGAAGTAATAAAATAATAAAAATAAAACATAATAAAATAATTCTCACGACGTTTCGGCCACAACGCAAGCAGCCTTCCTCAGGTGAAGAACAGGTCTGTCAGAAAGACAGACCCATTCAGACGCTGTCTTCTGACAGACCTGTTCTTCACCTGAGGACGGCTGCTTGCTTGTGGCCGAAACGTCGTGAGAATTATTTTATGTTTTTTAAAATTATTTTATTACTTCCCTTCTACGTGATTTTACCGAAAGAACCAAGAATATGAATCCCGATTTGAGTGATTTATTTTTTTACCATTCGGGAATGTGATTTTCCCAAGCCCACCAGTTCCACTGGGCTTGTGGGTTTAGCTATGGGAGGAGGAAAGCGGAGAACCCGGACGAAACCCACACAGAACAGGGGGAGAGAACGTACAACTTGGCAAAGCATCTGTGACGGGAATCGAACCCAGGACCAACTTGCTGTGAGGCTGCCCTCTGCTTTATACAACCACGAGCTTTACTACCCGGCTTCGCCCGAGACTTGGATTCTTGTCTTGGATTAACACACGGCCTACGCGGAGGGTGGGGGCGGGGGGGTGCGTGACGCCAGCAGGCACACTGCGTGACGCTGCCGCATGCGGGTGACATCACGGATCACGGATGTGACGTCACCGCTCACTTGCAAAATACAAAAGTCTATTTTTATACTTTTTGTATTGTGTACAGTCTGGAAGCTACACACATGCCAAATTTTGTTGCATGTCGGGAAGTACACTAAACAATTCGGACACACATTTTCACAAATTTCCCTCTTTTTTAAATATAAATTTAGCTGGGTTACACACTGACGCAGGGCACGGCTCACAAGCGGGAGGTGTGGCTGGCACCACGCATGGCCGCCTTTGTCTCCCAGTGCTGATGTTTACAGCCCACACTGGGTACTCATTTGAGGCCGAGTCAACCTAGTGGAGCCCGAGGCCCGCTTCAGATAATCTCCACCGGTGTTGGCTGCGAGCGGGAATCGAACTCGGCTGGCTGGGTACCGTAGCGCGGTGCCCTAACCGCTGTGCCACCACTCCCAACACAACAACGACCGGCGTTCACCACTAAGTGGCGGCGACGTCACCACGGCGCCTGTGCCATGCTAGGTGCACTGAGGCCACGTGAAGTGTCGAAAGCGCGCTGGCGGGAGGACCGCCCACACACACACACACACCAATGGTACACGCACACACACACAAGTACACGCACACCGGTACCCCCCCCCCCCCCCCCCCCCCCACACCAAGGGTACACGCACACAGGTACACGCACACAGGTACCGCACACCAAGGGTACACGCAACAGGTACACCACACAGGTNACACACGCACACACAAGGGTACACACACACAGGTACACCACACAGGTACACCACACAGGTACACGACACAGGTACACGCACACAGGTACACGCACACAGGTACACGCACACAGGTACACGCATACAGGTACACACACACAGGTACACACACACAGGTACACACCAAGGTACACCAACCAGTACACCACACAGGTACACGCACACAGTACACGCACACAGGTACACGCACACAGGTCACGCACCAGGTACGCACACAGGTACACGCACACAGGTACACGCACACAGGTACACCACACAGGTACACGCACACAGGTACACGCACACAGGTACACACACACAGGTACAGCACACAGGACACGCACACAGGTACACGCACACAGGTACACGCACACAGGTACACGCACACAGGTACACGCACCGGTCCGCACACAGGTACCGCACACAGGTACACGCACACAGGTACACACACCCAGGTACACACACAGGTACACGCACACAGGTACACGCACACAGGGTACATGCACACAGGTACACGCACACAGGTACACGCACACAGGTACACGCACACAGGTACACGCACACAGGTACACGCACACAGGTACATGCACACAGGTACCANCACACAGGTACACGCACAAGGTACACACACACAGGTACACGCACACAGGTACCGCCACAGGTACACGCACACAGGTACACGCACACAGTACACGCACACAGGTACATGCACACGGTACACACACAGGTACACCACAAGGGTACATGCACACAGGTACACGCACACCAAGGTACACGCACACAGGTACACGCACACAGGTACACGCACACAGGTACACCACACAGGTACACACAGGTACACACACATCAGGTNAAGGGCACACAGGTACACACACAGGTACACGAACAGGTACACGCACAGGTACACGCACCAGGTACACGCACAAGGTACACGCACACAGGTACACGCACACAGGTACACGCACACAGGTACACGCACACAGGTACACGCACAAGGTACACCACACAGGTACACACACACACAGGTACACGCACACAGGTACACGCACACAGGTACACGCAAACAGGTACACGCACACAGGTACACACACACAGGTACACACACACAGGTACACACACACAGGTACACACAGGTACACACACACAGGTACACACACAGTACACACACACAGGTACACACACACAGGTACACACACACAGGTACACACACACACACAGGTACACGCACACAGGTACACGCACACAGGTACACGCACACAGGTACACGCACACCACGGGTACACGCACACAGGTACACGCACACAGGTACACGCACACAGGTACACACACAGGTACACGCACACAGGTACACGCACACAGGTACAACGCACANAGGTACACACACACAGGTACACGCACACAGGTACACGCACACAGGTACACGCACACAGGTACACGCACACAGGTACACGCAAACAGGTACACGCACACAGGTACACACACACAGGTACACACACACAGGTACACACACAAGGTGCACACACACAGGTACACGCACACAGGTACACGCACACAGGTACACGCACACAGGTACACGCACACAGGTACACGCACACAGGTACACGCACACAGGTACACGCACACAGGTACACGCACACGGTACACACACAGGTACACACACACAGGTACATGCACACAGGTACACGCACACAGGTACACGCGCACACACAACTGCGAGCGTACGACGCCCCCCAACGCGGAGTGTGCTGCGGTACCGTAAGCGCGTTACCTCCTCCGTCACCTCCGGGGTCTGTGGGAAGTTCTGGCCGCTCTTCATCTCTGCGAACGAGGAGAGAGGCGGCAGGCACCGAGGGTCAACGGGGTTCACGCACGGGAACCGCCACCCCCCCCACGGTAAAGTGGGTGGTTGTGCACGGGTGTCCGTGTGCAAGGAGCGGTGGCGCAGCGATTCGCGCACCACGCTACGAACCCGGCGATACGCGTTCCGATTCCCCCCAGGATAACAGCGGAGGATATCTGAACCGGTCCTGGGCCTCTGCTGCGGTGGACTCAGCCTTAAATGTGCACTGGGAAGACAAAGGCGGCCGGGGGTGGTGCTGGCCATCCTACCTCTCGTGTGTCGCGTCGGCCTTCGGAGATGCTCGGCCTCAAAGCTACACGGGGGTATGTGTGTGTAGGGCGGTGTGGGGATATGTGGGGATATGAGTGACCGTGTGTGTGTGTGGGGGAGTGTTAAGGATGAGGACAATGGAGCATAGTGTATTCATGCGCGTGGGGTGGTGGTACGTGGTGTATGTGCGTAGGTGTATCTGATGTGTATATGGGCGAGTGCAGTGTGTACAGGTGTGTGGGGCGAAATGTTAACTACCTTGCCAGATATACAGGAGGTTATGGGTTAGATCCGACGCTACGCATGTATACTTGGAGTTTGCATGTTTTCCCGTGGTCGTGTTGATTTTCTCCAGGACCTCTGGGTTTTCCCTCCACATTTAGAATCAACATTTGGCTGCTATTAATGTCCACGTGACAAGCCACTTCGTTGAGCTGTCATTTGTGGCCAGGTCGCTTCTGAAAAAGAGCTACATAGCTCAGTGGGCCTTACCTGGAAAAATTAAAATAGTAAATAATGGTAGTGTGGTCGGTGTTTGGTGGGTGAATGTGCATGTGTTGGGTGTGGTGTGTCAGTGTGGTGGGTGGGTGTGTTGTGTGACGGTGTGGTAGTTTATGTGGTGTGTTGGTGTGGTGGTGTGTATNGGGGGTGTGGTGGGTGGGGCGTGTGGTGGTGTGGTGGTGTGGTGGTTTGTGTGGTGTGTTGGTGTGTATGGGGGGTGGAGAGAGAGTGATGTGGTACAGGAGGACGTGGAGCTGAGTGGACTTGCCGATGACTGGTACCAGCGGTGTCAAGACCGGCCTCTGTGGAGGAGGCTCGTGAAGGACGCTACTGGGCAGTTGGAGGCAGTCGCCCTCCAACAACAACGGAGGGCGAAGGAGCGATGCTCACAACAATGAGTGGAGTGCCGGGTGGCTAAAGCACAGCAAGTTGGCACAGTAGGGGGCACAGGTGGTGCATCAGCCAGTCGTCTCAGTCAGTCGACCTGTGGCATCTGGGTCTGCCCCGTGACCTCCTGCCGGCGGGCGTTCGACACTTCATGTGGCCTCAAGGTGCGTGGTGACGTCATCGCCACTTAGTGGCGAATGGCGGTTGTTGTAATTGGGGTGTGGTGGGTGTGTGGCGGGGTGTGTGGTGTGTCTGAGGGTGTGATGGGTGGGTGTGTGGTGGTTTGATGGTGTGATGGTTTGTGTGGTGTGTCAGTGTGGTGCTGTGTGTGGTGGGTGGGTGTGTGGTGGTGTGGTAGTGTGTCAGGTGGTGCGTATGGTGGGTGGGTGTGTGGCATGACGGTGTGGTGGTGTGTGCGGTGGATGTGTGTGGTGTGATTGTTTGTGTGGTGTGTCAGTGTGGTGCTATGTGTGGTGGATGTGGGGTTGTGTGATGGTTTGTGTGGTGTGTCAGTGTGGTGGGTGGGTGTGTGGCATGACGGTGTGGTGGTGTGTGTGTGGTGTGATGGTTTGTGTGGTGTGTCAGTGTGGTCTGTTATGGTGGGCGGGGTGTGGTGGTGTGTGTAGTGTGTCAGTGTGGTGCGTATGGTGGGTGGGTTTATGGCATGACGATGTGGTGGTGTGATGGTGTGATGGTTTGTGTGGTGTATCAGTGTTGTGCTGTGTATGGCGTGTGGGTGTGGTGGTGTGTGTGGCGTGACGGTGTGGTGGTGGTAGTGGTATGATGTGTGTGTGTGGCAAGTCATAGTAACTGCCCGTCGTTGTTTATGCTCCCCGAGGGGGTGGATGGGAGGGAGAGGGGAGGGGGTTCATTCCCCTGCCTCCGTCAAACTGGGTTCGGCCGGGAGAGACGTCACCGACGCCCGGCGGCGGCTCACCCACTTCGCCCACCGCTCTCTCCTCCGCGCTTCTCTGCTCGCGACGCCGACGGTGGAGTGGGAGGCACGATCAGCCCCCCCCCACTGACCGGCGCGCGAGCCTCTCGGCCGACGGCGTCGCTCGCAGCGACCACCCCGCGGTCGTGACCGTGAAGAAGGTCCCCCGTGTAGCCTACACAGCAGGTGCCGTGGGCGAGCAGCACGTACGAATTGTCGGCACGATGCGCCTACGAGGGGGTGGTTGTGTGCACAAGGCCACGCGCGCACCGGCCGCCTTTGTCTCCCCAGTGCCGATTGTTACACACGTCCGTCCGTGAACTCCTGCCAGCGAACCCTCGGCGATTTACGTGCCCTCACAGTGCACCTAGTCTGGCACGAGCCCCGTGGCGACGTCACATGGTGGTTGTTGTGTGTGTGTGTAATTGGCGTGTGTACGCGCGTAATGGATGTGTGTTAATAGGTGGGTGTGCAGGTGCGTAATGGGTGTGTGTGTGTGTAGGTGGGTGTGTGTAATGGGCGTGTATGTACAAGAGGGTTTGTGCGGTGGTGCATTGGGTGTGTGTGTGTATAGATGGGTGTGTGCGTGTGTTCATAGGCTACATTGGATCTTTGTCTTCGTGTGAGGGTGTGTCATGGGTGTGTGTACAGAAGGGTGTATGTGTGTGTGTAGGTTGGTGCATGTGTAGAGGAGGNTGTGTGTGTGTGTGTAGGTCGTTGTGTGGGTATAGGAGGGTTTCTGTGTGTGTGTGTTTAGGTGGGTGTGTGTGCAGCCCATGGGCTTGTAATTACCAACACGCTGTTCTGGCATCAGCGCATCCACACATCATGAATGCATGCCGGGTCCAAACAAGAACATCTGCTGGACTACATAGTGACGGACCAGCGGATGCGAGCCCATGTCCTTGACACCAGGACCTACCGTGGAGCTGATCTGCCCTCTGACCATCGACTAGTCATCTGTAAGATGCGCCTGCCATTCTTCCACGCCGTTGGTGGGTGTACACCCAGGACCCCATTCCAACCTAAGGTGGCCTGGTCTCAGTTAGCTGATGAAAGTTGCAAGCGAGAATTTCATCATCGCTTGCGGCTGGGGTCGGCATCGTCCCCCACTCCTCCTGATGTCGAGGGTAAATGGGCGAGGTTTAGGACTGTGACTCATACAGCTGCAATGGCTGCTTTGGGTACGCAGTTCAGACCTCCCCAGAAACCCTGGCTGCCAGAGGAGGTGTTCAGAATGATTTAGAAAAAGCGACAGGCCCACTCTAATCATCTACAGCATCCCACGTCAGAGAATGAGGTGGCTTACCGCAGCCTTCGCTCGGAGGTTCGGAGAGCCGTGAGGTGCTGCAAGGATGGGTGGTGGTCACGGGTTGCTGAGGAGATAGATTCTGCCTCAGTGGCCCGCGATCACAAATCCCTATTTAACTCCATCAAAAAAATAACCTGCAGCGCCACACCTATTACCATTATTAGGGGAAAAAACGGTGATCCAATCTCCGACCCCCAGGAACAGGTTTGCAGATTTGCTGAGCATTTCTGAGGTCCTGGGGGAGGGAAAATACCTCAGCCAGGAAAACATCATGGCACAAAGTGGGGTTGACCCTGCTGAGGCTGCGGTGCCTCAAATATTGGAACAAGTCACCCCCTATGAGTGGCTGGCTGAGGTGCCATCTGTTGAGGAAGTACTAAAGGCGATCCAGAGTCTGAGACCAGGAAGGCACCGGGCAGAGATGATCTCCCAAGCGAAATGCTTAGGGAGGGTGGTGTTTGTGCATAAACTGCCCTACATTACATCATAACAGTCTGGACCACTGGACGGGTTCCGCAGGATTGGAAGGATGCCCTGGTAGTCCCCTCTTTAAGAGGGGAACTGCACAGACTTAACAACTACAGGGGCATCTCACTCCTCAGTGTGCCGGGAAAGGTCCTGGCAAGGATTATTCAACATCGCCTTGCTAGGCACGCTGAGGAGAGGCTTGCGGAGCCCCAATGCGGTTTCAGGAAAGGGAGGTCCTGCACAGATGCTAAATTTTATGTCCGTCTGCTACAGCAGAGGTGTAGGGAATTCCAACAAGACCTACATCTCTGCTTTATTGACCTGGTCAAGGCCTAAGATACCATCAGTAGGCCTGGGCTCTGGGTTGTTCTTCGTGCTTTCTGACCCTCTGCTCACGATCATTAAGGACCTTCATGATGGTGAGCGGGCCCGGGTAAAACTACATGGCTGGGAGTCGGAGCCTTTCCCTGTACACCTTGGGGTGCGACAGGGATGTCCTCTGGCTCCCACATTATTTAACATCTATTTTGACCGCGTAGTTCGTGAAGCCTTCCATAGCTGTACCGGGGGAATTTCCATTTGGTACAGATATAATGGGAGGCTGATCGATGCCCGGGTGCGATCAAGGGATGGCTCCCTATTGGTCAATCACGTTATGTATGCCGATGATTTGGTAATAGCTGCTCATTCAGAAGAGGAGTTGGAGACGCTGCTGCTGAGACTGGAGCGTGCCACTAAGAGGTGGGCCTTACCATCAGCCCCACCAAAACTAAGCACCTGCCTGGGTATTTTGTACCATCGGACACTCCACCCCCACAACTCCCAATTGGTGATGGGGCAGTTGTGGAGAGAGTGGAGAGTTTCCCATACCTGGGCAGTGTGCTTATGACCGGCTCCAGTTTATCAGCAGAGGTCTCACTCCGAATCAGTCGAGCGGCAATATCTTTTCATCGGTTGCGTAACGCTGTGTGGAAGCTACCTGGTCTGTCGCTCCGCACGAAGCTTCAGGTCTTCTCGGCCACGGTCATTCCCTCCCTTCTCTACGCTTGCGAAACGTGGACCCCCTAGTGGAGCATCTTCGCCGGTTGGAAACATTTAGGCTGGCCTGCCTACGATCCATCCTGGGTTTAACCAGGCTGGATTGTGTGAGGAGCTCACAAGTCCTTGAAAGATCTGGGCAAAGTCCATCAGTGAGCTCCTCCGGCAGGCAAGGCTGCGTTGGCTGGGTCATGTAGCCCGCATGCCCAGCCACCGCATGCCTAAACAGCTTTTGTTCGGCCGGATCGAGGGAGCTAGACGGGCGCGGCACGGGCTGGAGAAGAGATGGAGTGATGTGGTACAGGAGGACGTGGAGCTAAGTGGACTTGCCGATGACTGGTACCAGCGGTGTCAAGATCGGCCTCAGTGGAGGAGGCTCGTGAAGGACGCTACTGGGCAGTTGGAGGCAGTCGCCCTCCAACAACAACGGAGGGCGGAGGAGCGACGCTCACAACAACGAGCGGAGCGCCGGGTTGATAAAGCACAGCAAGTTGGTACAGTAGGGGGCACAGGTGGTGCATCAGCCAGTCATCTCGGTCATCTCGGTCAGTCGACCCGTGGCACCTGGGTCTGCCCCGTGACCTCCTGCCAGCGGGCGTTCGACACTTCACGTGGCCTCAAGGTGCACTTGGCCTGGCACAAGCATCGTGGTGACGTCACCGCCACTTAGTGGCGAATGGCGGTTGTTGTTGTGTGTACAGGAGGGAGGGTGTGTGTGTAGGTGGGTGTGTGGTATAGGAGGTTGTCTGTGTGTGTGTAGGTGGGTGTGTGTGTGTGTACAGGAGGGAGGGTCTGTGTGTAGGTGGGTGTGTGTGTAGAGGAGGGTGTCTGTGTGTGTGTAGGTGGGTGTGTGATGGGTGTAGTTTACTGGTGGTTAATCGAAGGTGGAGGGGTTACCAGCCCCTCGCACCCGTCCAGAGCCCCCGTTTAGCCACTGTGGTGGACACAGACGCCATGAGGGAGAGGCCAATGGGCATTGGCCCTCCCCCCACAGCACTGCCCACGACAGTGTTGCCCGTCCGGCACCCGAGGAGGTAGGAGGTTGTTTTGCCGGACTTGGCCTGGCACAAGCATCGTGGTGACGTCACCGCCACTTAGTGGCGAATGGCGGTTGTTGTTGTTGTTGTGATGGGTGTAATGGATGTGCACGTGGACCTGACACCCGCACCCTCCCTGCCCTAACATCACTTGGGCAGGTGCAGGCCAGGCGCTGGGCCGTGACACCAGCGCCACCTCGCGGTGAGTGGCGGCTACTGGCGGGTGTGGTGATGGCAGAGGTGGCGGTGGTGTCGGTGATGATTGTGGTGGTGGAGGTTGTGGTGATGGCGGTTGTGGTGATGGCAGAGGTGGCGTGGTGTCGGTGATGACTGTGGTGGTGGAGGTTGTGGTGATGGTGGTTGTGGTGATGGCAGAGGTGGCGGTGGTGTCGGTGATGATTGTGGTGGTGGCGGTTGTGGTGATGGCGGTTGTGGTGATGGTGGTGGTGTCGGTGATGATTGTGGTGTTGGCGGTTGTGGTGGTGGCGGTTGTGGTGATGGCGGTGGTGGCGGTGGTGTCGGTGATGATGGTGGCGGTTGTGGTGATGGCGGTGGTGGCGGTTGTGGTGATGGCAGTGGTGGCGGTAATAATGGTGGTGGTTGTAGTGATGGTGCTGATTTTGAAGCTCGTGTTATCAGCAGCAGTTGAGGTGTTGCTGTCGATGATTGATGGTGTGAATGTTCAAAGCGATGGTGTCGGTGTTGTTAGTAGTGGTGGTGTTGTTGTTGACGTATATTAGCATAGGTGTTTTGTTGATCTATCGCTGCGTGATTATGTTGTTCGTGATGTTGCTTATAACGATGTTAGACATTGTGTTATTGTTGTTGTTGGTGCTGATGACGATGTAAGTATTGTTGTTGTTGGCGATGTTAGTATTGTTGTTACGACCTTCGAGCAGCGAGCCACGATTTCGCTCGCAGGCCGCGCCTCCAGCACCTCGGGCCACTCCATCTCCCCCGTGCGCAGGCCTCGCGCCAGGGCCTAGCCCACACACACACACACAGGGGTACCCGCTCATAGGGGTCCTCACTCACAGGGGTACGCACACACAGGGGTACGCACACACAGGGGTCCTCACTCACAGGGTCCCTCACTCACAGGGGTACCGACGCATTGACGTCCTCGCTCACAGGGGTACCCACACACAATCACGCAGAGACTCGGACACACACATTCTCATACGTAGCACTGTGCTAACCACTGTGCCACCGCTCTCACACTGCCTCCCACAAAGATCCCCCGTATAGCCTTTAGCGGACTTTTGGGACGAGCGCTGTTAGCGAGCACCTATGAAGGCCGGGGTGTGTGATCAGCACCATGCCCAGCCACCTTTGTTTCCCGAGTATACGAGGTTTAAACACCGGCACCAGGTACTCATTTGACGCCGAGCTGACCTAGGGGAGGCTCGGGACCAGTTAAACTAATCGTCACTCGTGTTGGCCGCGAGCGGGAATCAAACTCGGGTCGCCGGTTCGTAGCGCAGTGCGCTCCCCACTACGCTTCCGAAGGCAAAGATCCCCGTGTAGCCTGAACAGACTCGTGGGGCAAGTGCTGTTAGCGAGCATCCATGAAGGCCGGCACGGCGCACGAGCGGGCGATGTTCACACACCCCACCAGGTAACTCATTTGAGGCTGAGTCGATCTAGGGGAGACCCAGGACCGGTTCAGATAATCGTCACCGGTGTTGCGACCACGCTATAAATATTGTTGTTGTTGACGATGTTTGTATTGTTGTGAGTATTGTTGTTGTTGATGACCACCACCGCACACGCACCAGCAGAAGTCGAGCTCGCGGTAGAGAGAGAAGGCCGGGCTCCGTGGGTCGCCGGGCTCCACGCGCAGAAGCTGCGCACCGCACACACACAAAAGACAAAGATCCCACCCACCCGTGTAGCCCACACAGGCTGTTGGGACAAGTGCTGCGGCGAGCGCCTACGAGGGGTGGTGTGGCAAGGACCACGACGCCCGGCCGCCTTTGTCTCCCCAGTGCTGATGTTTAACACCCCGCACCAGGTACTCATTTGAGTCTAACCCAACCAAGTGGAAAAGGTTGAGATTATAATCCGTCGCTGGTGTTGGCCGTGGGCAGGAATCAACTCTGGTTGCCGCTAAAAGACAAAGATGCCCCTTATAGCCTAACAGACTGTAGGGGCAAGTGCTGTTAGCGAGCACTGTGAAGGCCGGCACGGCACACGAGGGGGTGGGTGGCCAGCACCACGCCCGACCACCTTTGTCTCCCCAGTGACGATGTTCACACACTGCACCAGAGTACTCATTTGAGGCCGAGTCGACCTCGGGGAGGCCCAAGACCGGTTCAGATAATCGTCACTTGTGTTGGCCGTGAGCGGGAATCGAAGTCGGGTCGCCAGATTCATGTCGCAGCGCGTTAACCGCTACACCACTCGCTCCCAACACACACACACACCCAACGAGGCTGGGACGATGTCAACGTGCGACACAGCCTCACCAGGGCCTGGACCCTCACCAGGGCCTGGACCCTCACGAGTCACCCACTCACCAGGGTCCCCGTAGCGTCGGCTGGCGGAGGCTGGCCCAGCTGGGCCACGCGGCTCCAGGTGAAGTCGAGCAGGAGGCTGCTCTGAGCCTCGGGCCGGCCAGCGGCGCTGTGAGTCCAGCGCGGAGTTGGCGCCAAATACATCGTAGCGCACGTACGCACGCGTCTTCACCTGCTCACGCGCACAGTCACGCGCGCGCAGTCGCACGCATGCTCGTACACACGCGCAGTCACACGCGAACACATTCGGCGGTGCGGTGCGGCGTGGCTCCTCACCGCGCTGGTGTGGTGCCTCTGCTTGTGGGCATCGCACAGCTTGTCCAGGGCGGGCAGTGCCACTCGGCGAGGTACGGGCCCTGCTCAAACACAAACACGTCTGTGTGGGCACGGGTTGTCTGTGTGGGCACGGGTTGTGCGCGTGGCCGCGACCGCTCCGTGCGGAGCAGCAGCGTGGCGGTTAAATGCTACGAAGCTGGCGACCCGGGTTCGAATCACGGCCACAAACACCGGTGACGATTATCTGAACTGGTGCTGGGCCTCCCTAGGTCGACTCAGCCTCAAAGTACCCTGGTGCAGTGTGTAAACATCGCCACTAGGGAGACAAAAGCGGCCGGGCGTGGTACTGGGCACCCACCCCCTCGTGTGCTGTTCCGGCCTTCATAGGTGCTCGCTAACAGCAATTGCTAGTTCAAGGCTATGGGTGTCATGTGTCTCACATGTAAACAAAGATGTAAACAAAGATGTCACACAGGAGTATCATACGTCACACACTTGAGTCACTCACACACACGTCACACACAGGCGTCACTACATCCCACCTTGGCACGTGGCCGTGTAGAGCGCGACTCCTCCGGCGCTACGCTGACCTTTGCCCTGAGCGTGACCCTGGCTCGGCCTTCGACCCGGCGCCCCAGGATGGGCACGGCCCGAGCCAGCACGTCCCTCGGGTCTGCGGCATCACACGCCACCCACAGCGGCGGCAGGGCTCCCGCGGCGCCCTCGTGCACGCGGCCAGGGGGCCCGCAGGGACCCTGAGCCAGCATGTACCATGACACGAGCCGCCTGCGTGGCACAGGGGGCAGCAGGAACGGTGATGGCGATGACAACGTGTTTTTTATAATTGTTTTTTTTTACTTTTATTAATTTAAATTTTTTACCTACGTGACTTTACCGAAAAAACCTAAGAAGATGACAACGTTGACGATGCGTTGTTAGCGAGGGCCTACGAAGGCCGGACCGGCACACGAGGGGGTGGGGGTGTGCCCAGCGCCAAGCCCGGCCGCCTCTGTCTCCCGTTGGCGTGCCGATGTTTAGACGCCGTACGGGTGCTCACATGCGCGGAACTCACCGCGCGACCGACAGCGGCAGGGCGAACGAGTCGGGGGCAGCCGGGCACTCCTGCTCCGACAGGCGACGGGGCTGGGGAGGGGGCCGCCCCCGGTGCGGGGCTCTCCAGCCCGGACGCGTTGTTGTCGTCGTTGTTGTCGTTGTCGTTGTTGTCGTCCCCGCCTGGCCCCCCGGCCCCCTGAACTTGGGGGTCCGGTGTCCGGGTCCCGCTGCTCCTCCTGCGCGTTGCGTCTCTCGGCCAACAGCACCGCTCGTCCCGCCGCGTCGCCACGAGGCTCAGCGGGTGAGACTCNTCNTCCACCACCACCAGCANCCGCACGGTGACGTCGTCCTNCACCGGCACGAGTGAGGCCCACACTCACACGGACACTCACCACCACCACTCACCACCGCCACGGTGACACCCACACTCACCATCACCATCACCACGGTGAAACCGACACTCACCACCACCACTCACCATCACACGGTGACACCGACACTCACCACCACCACTCACCATTACCACACAGTGACACAGAGACTCACCACCACTACTCACCATCACCACACGGTGACACTGACATTCACCACCACCACACATGGTGACACCCACACTCACCACCACCACTCACCATCACCACACGGTGACACCGACACTCACCAACACTATCACCACACGGAGACACCCACACTCACCACCACTACTCACCATCGCCACATCGGTGGAGTGACAGAGGTTGAGAAGCAAGCGCGTTACGGAATACAGTATGGCAATATAAAGACTGGCGGTCAGTATATGTACGCCGAGGTGCCTGCCATGGTGGACACTTCCCATGGTGGACACCGCTGGCATTTGAGCCCCGCTCGCCCGGCGAGGCGTTACTCACCTCAAACAATTTTGCTCTCTGCGGCTGCTCCTCACTGACCCTGGAACCAGAACATCAGCATCTTANGGGTCATCGCGGAGGAACTCATCACGTCACAGCAAACGGAGCACGTCAACACATCATCTCAACCACATCATCACATCACCGCATCGCCAGGAACACTGAGACCCGGCCACGTGACACGCCGCGTCTGCTGGAGTGAAGCGGTAGCAATGTTGTCGTGGGATACCGTGCACAACACCACCGCAGTATTCACCAGGGCGTCCTCTGGAATTCGAACCGTGAACCCCTGCTGAGGCTGTAAGAGGGATCCAGGGACACCCGATTCAAGTTGATTTTGTGTAACCAGGTGGAGAGAACTCAGGACCGGGGTATTCAGAACTGTCGTCTCAGCACGAGTGGGTGAGAATTTGGCTGCTAAAAATTTCCACGTAATAATTAAATCGCGGATTTTTCTCAAGGCTCTCAAAGCGCTGTACAGGACACAGCAGCAGCAGACACTCAGCATAAAAATAAGAAATATTTAAATAAATTTAAAAACCTATTAACTATACTAAACGTTTAATAAGCGGAAGCGTTAAATGTTTTAATAGGCTGTTTTAATGTCCAGACTTCGTTGAGCTATCATTTGTGGCCAGGTCGCTTCTACAGAAAGAGCTATCGATTATAGCAAAGTGGGCTTAGCTGATAAAGTAAAACAAATGTTTATAGTTTAGNTTTTAGAATTAGTGGGTGTCAGTGAAATGTTGAGATAATTGAATGAGTGGGTGATTGAAATGGTGAGTGAGATGGTGAGTGGGTGAATGAGATGGTGGTGAGATGGTGAGTGAGTGAGCGAGATGGTGAGTGAGATGGTGAGTGGGTGAGTGAGCGAAATTGTGAGTGGGTGAGATGGTGAGTGAGATGGTGAGTGTGAGTGGGTGAGATGGTGAGTGAGTGAGCGAGATGGTGAGTGGATGGTGAGTGGGTGAGTGAGCGAAATTGTGANTGGGTGAGATGGTGAGTGAGATGGTGAGTGGGTGAGTGAGATGGTGAGTGGGTGGTGAGCGAGATGGTGAGTGGGTGAGTGAGTGAGATGGTGAGTGGGTGGGTGAGATGGTGAGTGGTGAGTGAGATTGTCAGAGGGTGAGCGAGTGTGTGAGTGAGATGGTGAGTGAGATGAGTGAGTGAGATGGTGAACGAGATGGTGAGTGGGTGAGATGGTGAGTGGTGAGTGAGATTGTGAGTGAGATGGTGAGCGAGTGAGATGGTGGGTGAGATGGTGAGTGGGTGAGTGAGATGGTGAGCGAGGTGAGTGAGTGAAATGGTGAGCGAGTGGGTGAGTGAGCGAGTGGGTGAGTGAGATGGTGAACGAGATGGTGGGTGAGTGAGATGGTGAACGAGATGGTGAGTGAGATGGTACGTGGGTGAGTGAGTGGTGAGTGAGATGGTGAGTGAGATGGTGAGTGGGTGAACGAGATGGTGAGTGGGTGAGATGGTCAGTGGGTGAGTGAGTGTAGGTGAGTGAGATGGTGAGTGGGTGGGTGAATGAGATGGTGAGTGGGTGAATGAGATGGTGAGCGAGTGTCAGATGTGAGTGTGAGTGGGTGAGTGAAATGGTGAGCGAGTGGGTGAGTGAGATGGTGAGTGGATGGTGAGNGGTGAGTGAGATGGTGAGTGAGTGAGTGAGTGGGTGGTGGGGGGATGGTGAGTGAGCTGGTGAGCGGATGGGCGAGAGTGAGTGGGTGAGTTAGATGGTGAGTGGTGAGTGAGATAGTGAGTGGATGGTGAGTGAGATGGTGGTGAGTGAGTGGGTGAGTGTGTGAGATGGTGGTGAGATGGTGAGATGGTGAGTGGGTGAGATGGTGAGTGAGTGAGTGAGATGGTGAGTGGGTGAGTTCAAGTTGATATTGCGTGACCAGGCGAGGACTCTAAGAGACCAGAACGAAGTTTCATTCGCATGAGCGAATGAAGCATAATATCAATCACAACAACAACAATAAAACAGCAACTGCGTGGTCACATCAGAAACTGACTGTAAAAAATGTTTTACACAAACGTGAATAATCGATGATCGATAATTAATTCCCTGTGGGAAATCATGCGGCTCGGGCAGATTCTGTTTACATCGATCACAGGTTCGTTTCATTCAGACGCTGTCTCCCGACAGACCTGGTCTTCACCTGAGGACGGCTGCTTGCGTTGTGGCCGAAACGTCGTGAGAATTATTTTATCATGTTTTATTTTTATTATTTTATTATTTACCTTCTACGTGACTTTACCGAAAGAACCAAGAAAATGAATCCCTGCAGTCACGAAAGCTTTAAATCGAAATATTGACCTTAAGTCGACTTCAAGAGTGGATGTTAAATATCCTTCTACGTGACTTTACCGAAAGAACCAAGAAGGTTCGTTTAACTGGAGGACTGCGATTGAGGCGTTCCACTCTGCAGGGCCCCGTCCTTGCTAACGTGGAGTGGGCACCCGCCAGGTACATCGCCGCTCACCTGCGCAGGAACTCGCAGAAGACGGCTGCGTCTCAAACGCCATGACTCCTGCAGCACTCTCTCCTCTCTCTCCTCCTCACGGAGTCTCTGTACTCTCCCCAAGTCCAGCTCGGCTCTCCCTAAGCTCGTCACTACCCGGCTCTCCGCGCTCTCTGTGGCTCTCCCGCCTCTCTAACCCTGTGGCTCTCTCTTCACTCTCCCGCGGCTCTCTCTCCACACCCTCTCCNTCTCTCTGTGGCTCTCTCCACTCCAATCTCTCCACTCTCCGTGACTCTCCCCGCGTCTCTCTCTCCCACACTCTCTCCACTCGTCTCTCCACGCTCCCTGTGGCTCTCTCCACTCCGCCACTCTCCCTGTGACTCTCCCGCGTCTCTCTCTCCCCACACTCTCTCCACTCTCCCCACACTCTCTCCACTCTCCCNTCTCTCTCTCCACACTCTCTCCACTCTCCCACCTCTCTCCACACTCTCTCCACTCTCTCTCCCCTTGGCTCTCTCTCCCCGCCACTCTCCCGCGTCTCTCTCCACTCTCCCTGTGACTCTCCCACGCTCTCCGCTCTCCCGTAACTTCGCGTTTCCGCCAAGCGCCTCGTGACTCAGCCGCGCTTTCGCGAGCGGGGCCTCGCACAGATTCGCGTTGCCATGGGACGGTCATTTGCAATCGGAATTGAACCGCAGCGCAGTTTCGTTTTCTCGCCGCTGCTAAGAAATAAAAGGACAATATAAATATAATTAAACAAATCCCGCGTCTCCTCATCGCAGCGCGAGCCGAGGGATTCCATCGATTTAATCACAGCTCACGCGATCCGAGATCGATCATAAACACCGCGCGAATCGGCTCCGCTCCAAATATCCGCTACGTGTGCCAGCGCTGGGTCCGGTATCTAACGATGAATCGATTCCCGATTCGTGATCGATTACCTCCCCTCCCGCACTGACCAGCGCGGTGAAGTATGGTCAAACAAACCCCCCCCCACCCATTCTTCGTATGGAGGACAACCAGCGTTGGATTGACTGATAGGGATTATAAACGACTCGTTTATTGCAATAAACCTCACGATACTCATCGCGTGGAATCGCGGGTCGCCGATTCCAATGGTGTCGATTCACATACCTCATGCAGGGGGGGGGGCAGTGTGGGGAGCGGTGTCCACACCCTGTCAACCAATAGGGGCCGTCCATGAATGACGTCACGCAATTTTAGACGCCATCGTCATGCGGCGTCACAGAAAGTTAGACCCCCCCCCTCAAATATGACGTCACAAAGGTCTGCACCCCCCCCCACCTCCAAAACATATTTCCATTTTGAAAATAAAACAAGCTTCAAATCGCTTTAAACTATTGTCATTGTAGTGCGTATTTAATGTGGCGCTGCACTCTGATGTTGTAGGAGTGTTGCTATAACAGTTAGTGTTGCTATAACAATTCTATATTTATTTAAAGTTGCGCATTTTTATGTGACGTCACATTTCTCAACCCCCACCCCCCCTCTCGTCACACATCGTCACAAATGTCTTACCCCCCCCCCCCCAGGTGCGTGACGTCATTTATGGACGGCCCATACTTCCATACCTTGTAACCCATGCGGTGTCACATGCCCTGTCACGACCAATGGCGGAGTCAGGATTTTCAGGTAGAGGGGCAACCCTCCAGCAATGAAAACTGATAGAGGAGTTGTTACTGGTAGGAACCTCCTGGTGACACCAGCCCACAGGGGATTATTGTGTCCGTCGTGCAAGGAGGGGCTGGGTGAGGAGGGAGGGGCTGGGTGGGGAGGGGAGGTGGGTNGGGAGGGGAGGGTGGGGAGGGACTTGGTGGGAGGAGGGTGGGCTGGGTGGGAGGGTGGGAAGGGGCTGTGTGGGAGGGAGGGCTGGGTGGGGAGGGGCTNGGTGGGAGGAGGGGTGGGGCTGGGTCGGGAGGGCTGGTNGGGGTGGGAGGGCTGGGTGGAAAGGATGGGGCTGTGTGGGAGGGAGGGCTGGGTGGGAGGGCTNGGTGGGGNGGGGGCTGGGTGGGAGGGTGGGCTGGGTNGGGAGGGTGGGAGGGTGGGCTGGTGGGGCTGGGTGGGGGTGGGAGGGCTGGGTGGGGCTGGGTGGGGTGTGGGAGGGGTGGGGCTGGGTGGGGAGGGCTGCTCACCCGTGGTGCCCTTATAAAACTCAACGTTTAACCTACTCACGCCGGCTTGTGCCCGCCCTCACAGTCGGGCATATTTGCGGAATACACCACGCTGCCGTTGACCCTAGCCATTGACCGAGCAACCCAACGTTCCTACCAGCTCCCTCCGCAGCAGGACAATGTGTTAGTAAGTAAGGACTTGTCCCTTGCTTTCGATTCGACGCGTGTGCGGCGATGGCGCAGCCATCGATCGAGGGTCGAGTTCGAACCGCGTCGTGTGATCGGCATCGCGCTCGCTGAAGCTGTTGATGCCTCCAGGGAAATCGTGGACTGTATCATTCTGAGTCACTTATAACTGCTTTGCCGTAACTTATTGTCAATTATGCACTCAGACTATTGTCCTATCATCTCGTAAAGTCTCTGGCATGTAGTAATATGCTACGCAGTGGCAGTGGGGGTCGCAAAATGCCGATTTATTACTAATAAACCCCAATGATCCGATCGAAATTAGGGATTTCATTGGGGGGGGGGGGGCGTGCCANCCCCCCCCCCCCCCACTGGCTCCAACCCACATGGTTTACTCCGTATTCTTGTACGGGGAATTGAGTTTAAAAAATTAACCGTAAAAACAAAGTTTAATTTCTGTTTTTCTTCAGTAAGAGTTTCATTTTTATCACATTGGTATTTTAAATTAAATATGAATTTTTTTTTTTCCTAAAAAGTGGAAAATTTTGGAAAAGTTTTTCACGAAAAGAAATTGTCATGCACAACGAGTCTGTGTGCAAAATGTCAGCTCGATTGGATCACGGGAAGTGGGTTAAAAACGACCGACAGATTTGCACGGTCGTAAGCGCGCAAGCAAGCAAGCAAGTGAACTTAATATAAAGGATTTAAAAACGTTTGCGTCTATTTGTTTGTGTATCTCCCTCGTGATGGGACTTTGTGTAGGATGAACGTTGAGATTTCTAAGGGGCACGGGGTGACCAATAGGGTCTGAGTTGGCCTGTAATGAGGTATAGGATAGGAGGCACTATAGTATAGGAGACACTGATCAGGGGTTGACAACTCTGGTGCTGTGGGAGCGTTTTCGCCGTCATTTGTTGCTTTGTGCATCCACTACCGACGCAGCGTCGCATACAACAACAACAAATTTCATTGACATGCCAATTCTCCAGCCCCCACCCGTCCCTGCACGAAAGCTTTAAGTCAAGACTCAAGATTTAAATCTCATCGACATGCTAATTCTACTCTACAAAACCCCTCCTTCCCCCCTCCGTGCCTATATAAAGCCACAACAGCAGATCATGATTTCTCACCTGATGACGGACGCTTGTGTTGCGACCGAAACGTTGTGTTCTATTCTTTGGTTCTTTCGGTAAAGTCACGTATAAAGATTAAATAATAAATTAAATAATAGCATACGTCGACGTTTCGATTGCAACACAAGCAATCATCATCAGGTATTCTATTATTATTTTTTCTACCCACGTGACTTTACCGAAAGAACCAAAGAGTATGGATTCCTGCAGTCACGAAAGCTTCAAATCAAGATCAAAATACATCCCGCCAGCCCTTTTCCGCATGGCGCCTGTGCAACAACCTNAAAAAACACCAACCAGTTCCTCAGGAATTGGGTGGTTGCGCTTCATCTTTGTCTTGAGTCACCGCCTCTGCCGATTTGAGCGGGACAAAAAAAAACACGTGGTCCAGCCGACCGACCAACCGATAGCAAGACGGATATTTCTAGATTTGAAGCTTTCGTGACTGCAAGGATTCATACTGTTAGTTCTTTCAGTAAAGTCACGTAGGTAAAAAATAAAAAAATATTTAAATTAATAAAAGTAAAAAAAAATTCTAGATTTGACGCTTTCGTGACTGCAAGGATTCATACTCTTAGTTCTTTCGGTAAAGTCACGTAGGTAAAAAAAAAAAGTAGCATATTTAAAATTAATAAAAGTAAATAAAATTCTAGATTTGAAGCTTCGTGACTGCAAGGATTCATACTCTTAGCTTTCGGTAAAGTCATGAGGTAAAAAATAAAAAAATATTTAAATTAATAAAATAAATAAAATTCTAGATTTGAAGCCTCGTGACTGCAATTCATTTTATTCTTTCGGTAAAGTCACGTGGGTAAAAAAAAAATATATTTTAAAAATAAAAGAAAATAAAAATTCTAGATTTGAAGCTTCGTGACTGCAATGATCCATACTCTTAGTTCTTTCGGTAAAGTCACGTAGGTAAAAAATTAAAAATATTTAAATTAATAAAAGTAAAAAAAATTCTAGATTTGAAGCTTTCGTGACTGCAATGATCCATACTATTAGTTATTTCGGTAAAGTCACGTAGGTAAAAATGAAATTAAAATTAATAAAATAAAACAATAAAATCACGACGTTTCGGAGGCAACACAAGCTTCTGTCTTCAGGTGAAACTCAAATATCTGTACCTTAATATAGTGGTTGGGAGAGTTGTCCCCTGCTACAGATATTTTGCTGTGACGGTTTCACCTGAAGACGGAAGCTTGTGTTGCCTCCGAAACGTCGTGATTTTANTGTTTTATTTTTTATTAATTTTTATTTCATTTTTACCAACGGGTGACTTTACCGAAAGAACTAAGAGTAAGACGGATATTCATCTATCTAATGGTGACTTAACGAAATTCTCACGTTGTAGTTCTTCAGGAACTGGTGGTGATTTTTGCACAATGCACGATACTCTGCTCACACACACACACGGGCCCAAGTGAAACGGGGATTAGGTGTTGTTGCTCCCTGAAGTGTTTATTTAAAAATAAACGACCACCACGTCGTTTTATAACAACTCGCTTACTCGCAATCGACATATCGAACTTCTTTCGCGCCGTGCTAATCGGATGTTTGGGGAAGGACAACAAACTAATGCTTATTGGTCACGAGACCAGATCCTGAGTGCGTGACCCACCTGGACACGACGCCATTCGTGAAGGTGCCGTCAAAAGAAATACAATCAAAATGTCCGCCACGTGTCACAGCGCCCGCCGCTCCATTGTGACGACAGAGGGCGGGGCTTCCTCGTCACGTGTCTCCTCGACCTCGTGCCTGACTTCCTTTCCTCGATGGCCAGCAACCTCGTGCAATGGGGAGGGTGGGGTGAGGTGAGCGGGGGAGGGGTGAGGTGGGAGATGGGGGGGGAGAGAAGCTAGGAGAGTCGATTGCAAATTCGAGGCACTGCCCAGCAGAGGTCGCAACCGGGTACCCGATACCCGTACCCTACCCGATACCCGGCGGGTACGGGTACCCGTTTGCGACCCTGGTGCGGCCGGGTACGGGTACGGGTAGCCGTGAGTCACTGTGAGTAACTGTTTGTCACTCATTTCCCAACGTCTTGTCTCTTCTCACAATTCAAGTTCCTAGAATCAACCCACCCACGCCTGCAACATGGCTTCATCCAGAGGTCGCAATCAGGNACCCGATACCCGTACCCGGCCGGTACGGGTAGGGTACGGCCGGTACGGGTACCCGTTTGCGACCTGGTGCGGCCGGGTACGGGTAAGGAATCAAAACCCGTTTGCGACCTCTGTAGCCAGGGGCAGGGCCTCTGTGCAAAACGCATCAGCGCGAGTGTCGGCAATCACGCCTCACGGCGACCTGAGCAGGGTCCAGGATGGTTCTCTCGGGCACGCCCGGGCACCATCTGGCCGACACACCTGATTAACTCGAACCCTCACCTAGAAACCTTGATATGAACTCGTCAACCCTGACTTGTAAACGCCTATACGAGACCTCAACAGCGTGAGATACCACCTCTTGCAGGCAAGAGACAGAGGTACCTTCGAGGATTTGCGAGTACCAGGTATTCAAGTACGGCAGTAAAACACTCTCCGCACGCTCGGCGGATACAAACGAACCGCGAGCGTGATCCCCGGATCGCGATATCCGAACATCGCTCGTGAAATGCATAATCGTTGATAATCTTCTCATTCTTCGTGCGGCTGATGTTGATGTGTAGCAGCAGCAGCCATGAGTTTGCATCGAGGTGGTTGATGACTGCGTCAGGAGTATCGGAGTAGTGAATCATCGCTGCTGTGATGCCTCCTTTATACAGATCTCTGTGTGAGTCTACGGGTCTGTATGCGAGTATATAGATATCTGGGCCTAAGGGTCTCTGATTTATTTATGGGTCTCTATGTGAGTCTATAGATCTCACGGTGAGTCTATGGTTTTGTATGTGAATCTATAGATCTCTGTGTGAGTCTGTGGTTTATATGCGAGTCTATGGATCTCTATGTGAATCTATAGATCTGTGTGTGAGTCTGTGATTTCTATGCGAGTCTATGGTCTCTATGTGAGTCTATAGATCTCTGTGTGAGTCTATGGTTTCTATACGAGTCTATGCATCTCTGTGAATCTACAGATCTCTGTGCGAGTCTGTGGGTTTCTATGCGAGTCTATGAATCTCTATGTGAGTCTATAGATCTGCAGTCTGCTATGTGAATCTATAGATCTCTGTGTGAGTCTGTGGGTTTCTATGCGAGTCTATGCATCTCTGTTAATCTATATATCTGTGTGTGAGTCTATGGTTTCTATGTGATGGATCTCTTGTATATAGATCTCTGTGTGAGTTTGTGGTTTCTATGCGAGTCTATGGGTCTCTATGTGAATCTATAGATCTCTGTGTGAGTTTGTGTGTTTTATGCGAGTCATGGGTCTCTATGTGAATCATAGATTCTGTGTGAGTTTGTGTGTTTCTATGCGAGTCTATGGGTCTCTATGTGAATCTATAGATCTCTGTGTGAGTTTGTGTGTTTTATTTATGGGTCTCTATGTGGATCTATAGATCTCTGTGTGAGTATGGGTCTCTATGTGAGTCTATGCGTCTCTATGTGAGTCTATGGTCTCTGTGTGAGTCTATGGGTCTCTATGTGAGCCTATGATCTCTACGTGAGTCTATGGGTCTCTATGTGAATCTATAGATCTCTGTGTGAGTCTATGGGTTTCTATGTGAGTCTATGGTCTCTGTGAATCTATAGATCTCTGTGTGAGTCTGTGGGTTTCTATGCGAGTCTATGGATCTCTGTGAATCTATAGATTTCTGTGTGAGTCTGTGGCTCTATATGTGAATCTATAGATCGTCTGTGGGTTTCTATGTGAGTCTATGGATCTCTATGTGAATCTATAGATCTGTGTGAGTCTGTGGGTTTCTATGCGAGTCTATGCATCTCTATGTGAATCTATAGATCTCTGTGTGAGCCTGTGGTTTCTATGCGAGTCTATGGATCTCTATGTGAATCTAATGATCTATTTTCTTCTCCGTACGTGGTGAATCACCATCGCTGCTCTGACGATGCCACCACCACCACCTCCTCCTGCATGTTTACAATTCCCGTGGCTCTGTTCTGGTGAAGATCACAGTCTCCGCACCCTGCCCGGAGAGTTTGTCATTTCCCATGTGTGCATCATCATCATCATCACCAGCGTCCACAGCTGCTGCTGCTGCCATGCTTTGTACAGCGGATGCGGTTCAGGGGTTGTGGCTTCGTGCGTTCCAAAGGAGATCGAAGCCTCGGGACCTTCTGCACCGTCGGACCTTTTCAGATTACCGTTGATCACCAGCCGAGCCAAGCGAAAATGGCGGGGTTGTGTAAACAGGCAGCTCCTGCACGCGCAGATCGCATCGGTCTGACCCGGGTCAACCATCGCCGGGTGGCCGTAGTGGCTATGCTGCACGTGGTCGGTTGATCACACGCAGTCTCGTGAAACTCCCTCTTTGCCCGTGTGCGCTGAGATCACCGTCTCCAGGCTAAGCCAGGGTGTGAAGGCAGTCCAGCAAGTGGCTCCATTGCCAACGCTACTGGGATTTGAGTGTTACTCTCCCCGCACGCGTGTGGGTTTCCTCCGGACACTCCGGTTTCCTGCCACATGTATAGACACTCATTGGTGGAGTTGGCGGGAAACAAATCCCAACGTAGGGCCACAGAACTTGGGCAATTGTTGGTAGCGCCGGTGGCCCACTGCGGTGGCTGCCTCCCCGCGACTCGTCATCGCGCCACCGAGTCGTCGTCCGCTCTCTACGAGAACGATGAGCGCGCCCCGGGTGGTCCGGGTGGTGCGGGTGGTGTAGGTGGTGTGGGTGGTGCGGGTGGTGTGGGACGTGCGGGTGGTGTGAGTGGTGTGGGAGGTGCGGGTGATGGCGGTGATGTGGGTGGTTGTGGGAGCGGAGGCGTTCCGGCTTGAAATGGTTGTGATTATCCCCCCCCCCCCCCCCGGGGGCCTCGAGGTGTGAATGCCGCATGCGCATCGCAAATTCTACCGCGGCGCCCTGAGATGCGATTTGCACTGCCAAACGCCACCACTGCCACCGTCGCCACCGCCACTACCGCCGTCATCGCCGCACAGGGGCACGCGACCCAACACTGCAACATCGCTTGAGTCGCGGCCAAGTTCAGGGCTCAATGAACAGAGTCGCGGTGACCACGGAGAATCCAAGCAGCAGGGACAGCATCTGTGGGGAGCCAAGGAATGTGGGGGAGGCAAGGGCAGACACAGCAACAATAATAATGTCATCATTTGCTTATTTATCCAGAAGAACCACACTGAATCATAAGAGGGTCCCTGTTGTTCAATGTAGTATTTGAAGATGTTTTCAGCCAATTCATAACATGTTCATTATTCACGTGGGATTAGTCTCCATGCCACCCAGGGCGGCTCCCCTCAACGCCCACGGGAAGGGAGTTTCACATCCCATCTGCGTGCGATTCATCAACCCTCGCTGCTGCGCCCCGCAGCGACGGATCGCGGGCAGCCGCGCGTGGCGTAGCTGCCAATGCCGCCACCCAGGCTTGGATGAGGGGGCAGCTTGAGGGAGCCTCGTAGCCGTAGTCACTTACTCCGCGGAGCGCTTTACACAGATAGGAATGAGAGGCGGGCGGGCGGACAGGTCTACAGATGAACAGGCAGACGAGGCATCGACAGACAGGATGAGCGCATGCACGCACGTACCCTTCACAAAGAGGCAGAACAAGAGGGAGGCAAACGAGCAAGGGAAACTGACAGATGGATGGTCAGACCAACACATAGACACACACACAGTGAGACTGACCAACAGACGGACATGCGGACTGATTTAACCAACAGACGGACAAGGAGAGAGACAGACAGAAAGACTGACAGTTGGTCTCAGGCCGGTTCACAAACAGCCAGAGCCAAATCGACGTCCAAACAACCGGAAAAACACGCAGTCAGTCAGGCAAATATTGCATGACTAACTGACGAACCGATTACGACAGATAACGATATAAGACAGAGATCCCCGTATAGCCTTAACATGCTGTTGGGGCAAGTGCTGTTAGCGAGCACCTATTATGGATGGCACAGCACACGAGGGGTGGGTGGCCAGCACCACACCTGGCCGCCTTATTCTCCCTGCTGCTGATGGTTGCATACTCTACGGGTACATATTTAGGGTTGAGTCGACCTAGGGAGGCCCAGTACGCGGATAATAGTGTGCGCTAACCACGCACGCACACCAGAGGTCGCAAACGGGTTTTGATTCCTTACCCGTATCCGTACCCGGCCGCACCAGGGTCACAAACGGGTACCCGTACCCTACCCGATACCCGGCTACCCGTATCTGGCCGGGTAGGGTAGGGTACGGGTACCCGATTGCGACCTCTGGGATGAAGTCATGTTGCAGGCGCGGGTGGGTTGATTCTAGGAACTTGAATTGTGAGAAGAGACAAGACGTTGGGAAATGAGTGACAAACGGTGACTCACCAGTGACTCACGGCCTACCCGTACCCGTACCCGGCCGCACCAGGGTCGCAAACGGGTACCCGTACCCGTACCCGGCCGGGTACGGGTAGCCGGGTATCGGGTAGGGTACGGGTATCGGGTACCTGGTTGCGACCTCTGACGCACACACACACCAGCCGACCGGCCCGGAGCTGGAGCGAAAGCCACAAAGACTCTACGGGCCCCACCTTGAGCATTGGAGGCCCGGGAGCCTGCAGGCCTTGGGGCAGGATCTCAACGAAGGTGACGAACACGAAGGTGCCGCGGAGACGCCCTCCAGGACGCTGCGTGCCATCGTGTTCCCGCCGGGCGCCACGGGGTCGCCGCGCGTCACCAGCGCGCCGCCCAGCATGCCGAGCGGCGAGGCCAGCGAGAAGATCGCGGCCAGCAGCCAACCGGCCGGGCGCGACACCGTCTTTCCGGGCCCCCACAGCTCGAGGCCCAGGCCTAGGGCCACCAGGGCCTTGTGCAGGAAGAGCGAGCCGCAGAGCCGGGCGAGCTGCGTGGCACTCAGCTGCAGGCCGCACGCCAGCCCCTCGAATGCCGAGTGGATGGAGAGGGCGCAGGCGAAGGTCACGACCCTGACCCAGCCGCTGGTCGTGCCGCCGTGACCGTGACCGTGGCCGTGGCCGTGGTTGAGAGAACCTCCCGAGTGCGAGGCCCGCGGGTCCAGCAGGCTTGGCGCTCCCTGTCGTCGGGTGCCTCGGGTTGCCGTGGGAACAGCAGGAGAGCGCCAGCTGCTCCAGCAGCAGCACGAGCAGGAAGCCCGCGGCCATGATGAACATGTCCAGAGGGAAGGAGGTCTGCAGCCGTCACAAGCACACCACCACCACCACCGCAAGAACAACACAACGAACACAATCAGCACGGCTGCGATGTCGGTAGAGGAACGGCTGAGTTCACTCCCTGCATTGTAAACATAAAACGAGTAGAGTAACATCATAGAATACAAGCGTGTATGTACTTCCTGTCAACCAAACGGCATTCTGGGGAGTCGAGTCAAAGTTGATTTTGCTTCACCCAGGTGAGAACCCAAAGCGACCAGGATGAGTTTAATTTGCAAGAGTGCGTGGGTGAGTGCGTGGGTGATCAGGTGAGTGAGACTAGGTTAAAAGTCACGCGTGGTAATGATGTCACCATGGGGGGAGGAGGGAAGGGATTGTCACGAGGTGGTGATGTCACCGTGAGAATGGAGGGGGAGGAGGTCAGGCGGTGCTGATGTCACGGTAACACTGAAACTGGAATGTGCACGGCGGCAGATGAGGAAGTGAGGGCCGATCACACTTCTTGTGGGAGATTCGATTTGAATTATAGGGGAAAAATTCTGAAGCAGAAGAGAAAAATCACGCTCTCGCCCAAAAATTCTAACACCCCACTCACTGTATCACCCATACATCATCCGCTCTCTCCCCTCTGTTTGACTTTCTCACTAACCCCTAACCCAATCTCTCACCCAGCCTGTTATCACACAATCTCACCTGGTTAATCACCCACCCACTAAACGTCTCACCAATTCACTCACCTCACTGTCCCACTCACCCACCCACCCACCATTGGCCATTCTCACCTCTCCCCCCCCCCATCCACGTCCCCTCCTATCGTCTTAACTCTCGTTCACTCACCACACCCGAACCTTTACCTGACTCACCTCTATCCCACTTTCAGTCGAGATAAGCGGACAGTGTCTCTCTCCTTCGCATCGTCACATAGTCACTTTAAGATGTTTTCTTGTTCATGTTTTTCTTTGTTGCGGTTGCACCCGATTCAAGAGCCGAATGGCTCACAGGGCTATACCTAATTCATGAAATGAAATCTCTCTACACAAAAGCAGTTCGGCGACCATGGTTCGGTGCAGAGGTCGCAAACGGGTTTTGATTCCTTACCATACCCGTACCCGGCCGCACCAGGGTCGCAAACGGGTACCCGTACCCGGCCGTAACCGTACCCTACCCGTACCCGGCTGGGTATCGGGTAGGGTACGGGTACCCGATTGCGACCTCTGGGTTGAAGCCATGTTGCAGGCGCGGGTGGGTTGATTCTAGGAACTTGAATTGTGAGAAGAGACAAGACGTTGGGAAATGAGTGACAAACGGTTACTCACCAGTGACTCACGGTCTACCCGTACCCGGCCGCACCAGGGTCGCAAACAGGTACCCGTACCCGACCAGGTACGGGTAGCCGGGTATCGGGTAGGGTACGGGTATCAGGTACCCGGTTGCGACCTCTGGTTCAGTGCAAGCAACGCTCTCGATCGGTCTCCACATTCAGCGTCTCGTCAGCAGAGTCAGGCTCACTTGTTTATCATTCATCGCCGGTGGACTGCCAGGCGTTTACAGCCAAGGCCCCCCCTCTCCTCTCTCTCACTTATCTGTTGGATACGGGTCCTGGTTCGACACTAACTTTTATACAATTGCACAATACAGATTCATCACGAGCATCACCTTTCAACACCTGGCAGTTCGCCAGGTACAACACGTGCCTTGGCTTCAGGCGAGCCCGACTCTGCTGATGAGACCTGGATGTTGAAACCAGCCCTTGGAACTCTTTTACACGATTGTGTGTGTGTCTGTGTTTCCCTCCCTACCCACGAAGCAGAGCGTGACGGACGGGCACGTGCAGCTTGAAGAGTCTCTGTGTAACTCTATGGGTCTCTGTGGAACGGACGGTCACGTGCAGTTCCATGGGTCTCTATGTAACTCTGTGGGTCTCTGTGGAACTCTATGGGTCTCTGTGTAACTCTATGGGTCTCTGTGTAACTCTATGGGTCTCTGTGTAACTCTATGGGTCTCTGTGGAACTCTATGGGTCTCTGTGGAACTCTATGGGTCTCTGTGGAACTCTATGGGTCTCTGTGGAACTCTATGGGTCTCTGTGGAACTCTATGGGTCTCTGTGTAACTCTATGGGTCTCTGTGTAACTCTATGGGTCTCTGTGTAACTCTATGGGTCTCTGTGTAACTCTATGGGTCTCTGTGTAACTCTATGGGTCTCTGTGTAACTCTATGGGTCTCTGTGGAACTCTATGGGTCTCTGTGGAACTCTATGGGTCTCTGTGTAACTCTATGGGTCTCTATGTAACTCTATGGGGTCTCTATGTAACTCTATGGGTCTCTGTATAACTCTATGGGTCTCTATGTAACTCTATGGGTCTCTGTGTAACTCTATGGGTCTCTGTGGACTCTATGGTCTCTGTGGAACTCTATGGGTCTCTGTGTAACTCTATGGGTCTCTGTGTGACTCTATGGATCTCTGTGTAACTCTATGGGTCTGTGTAACTCTATGGGTCTCTGTGTAACTCTATGGGTCTCTGTGTAACTCTATGGGTCTCTGTGGAACTCTATGGGTCTCTGTGTAACTCTATGGGTCTCTGTGTAACTCTATGGGTCTCTGTGGAACTCTATGGGTCTCTGTGGAACTCTATGGGTCTCTGTGGAACTCTATGGGTCTCTGTGGAACTCTATGGGTCTCTGTGTTACTCTATGGGTCTCTGTGTTACTCTATGGGTCTCTGTGTAACTCTATGTGTCTCTGTGTAACTCTATGTGTCTCTGTGTTACTCTATGGGTCTCTGTGTAACTCTATGTGTCTCTGTGTTACTCTATGGGTCTCTGTGTAACTCTACGAGTCTCTGTGTTACTCTATGGGTCTCTGTGTAACTCTATGGGTCTCTATGTAACTCTATGGGTCTCTGTGTAACTCTATGGGTCTCTGTGGAACTCTATGGGTCTCTGTGGAACTCTATGGGTCTTTGTGTAATTCTATGGGTCTCTATGTAACTCTATCGGTCTCTATGTAACTCTATGGGTCTCTGTGTAACTCTATGGGTCTCTGTGGAATGGGCGGTCACGTGTAGCTTGACGGGTCTCTATGTAACTCTATGGGTCTCTATGTAACTCTATGGGTATCTGTGTAACTCTATGGGTCTCTGTGGAACTCTATGGGTCTCTGTGGAACTCTACTTAACTGCAAAGTCCCTAACTGCCGCCACTGCCTGCCGCTTGGACTAGGGTCTCTGAGTCTCTTTGTCACTCGATGGGTCTCCGGTCGATTTACACAACGAGACAGAGAGGCAGGCAGGGAGACAGACGGGACACTGGCCCGCCTGGTTCCTTCCGGAACGACGCAGTCCACTTCAGATTTTCAGTTCTGATCTCTTGCTCCCCGCGAGCTCCCCCCCCCCCTCCCACCCCACCTCTCCTCGCCCCCCTCCCACCCCACCTCTCCTCGCCCCCCTCCCACCCCACCTCTCCTCGCCCCCTCCCACCCGCCTCTCCTCGCCCCCCTCCCACCCCAGCTCACCTGGCCCCCCACTGGGCGAGGCTGCTGGCTATGGAGGAGAGGTAGTCGGGCACGAGGTCGAGGAGGCACGTGCTGAGGAAGACACCGGCCGCCGCGCACTGCAGCATGCCCAGGACGCACACGCCCAGGGGACCTGGGGCCACCGGGGTCACACGGGGGACGGGGGTCAGCGGGGTCACATGGGGGGCGGGGGTCAGTGGGGTTACACGGGGTCAGTGGGTCACATGGGGGGCGAGGGTCAGCGGGTCACATGGGGGACGGGGGTCAGTGGGTCACACGGGGTCAGTGGGGTCACATAGGGGACGGGGGTCAGTGGGGTCACACGGGGGACGGGAGTCAGTGGGGTCACATGGGGGCGGGGTCAGTGGGTTCACATGGGGGACGGGGGTCAGTGGGGTCACACGGGGGTCAGCGGGGTCACATGGGGGATGGGGTCAGTGGGTTCACATGGGGGACGGGGGTCAGTGGGGTCACATGGGGGACGGGGGTCAGTGGGGTCACACGGGGGTCAGCGGGTCACATGGGGGACGGGGTCAGTGGGTTCACATGGGGGACGGGGGTCAGTGGGGTCACATGGGGGTCAGTGGGTTCACATGGGGGACGGGGGTCAGTGGGGTCACATGGGGGTCAGTGGGTTCACATGGGGGACGGGGGTCAGTGGGGTCACATGGGGGACGGGGGTCAGCGGGGTCACATGGGGGCGGGGGTCAGTGGGGTCACATGGGGGACGGGGGTCAGTGGGTCACATGGGGGGCGGAGGTCAGTGGGGTCACATGGGGGTCAGTGGGTTCACATGGGGGACGGGGGTCAGTGGGGTCACATGGGGACGGGGTCAGCGGGGTCACATGGGGGCGGGGGTCAGTGGGGTCACATGGGGGACGGGGTCAGTGGGGTCACATGGGGGGCGGGGTCAGTGGGGTCACATGGGGACGGGGTCAGAGGGGTATCACGGGGGTCAGCGGGGTCACATGGGGGCGGGGGTTAGTGGGGTTACACGGGGTCAGTGGGGTCACACGGGGGTCAGCGGGGTCACATGGGGGGCGGGGATAAACGGGGTTACCCATTGCAACACTCATTTATACATCAACTCATTCACATATGCACTCATTTGTGAACTCATTCATTCGCTAAATAATATATGTACTCATTCATTGACTCATTGGCATATTCACTGATTCAGTCGCTCATTCACGTCTTCACTCACTAACTCATTCACATATGCACTCATTCGTGAACTCATTCATTCGCTAAATAATATATTCACTCATTCATTGACTCATTGGCATATTCACTGATTCAGTCGCTCATTCACGTCTTCACTCACGAACTCATTCACATATGCACCCATTCACTAACTCATTCACATATGCACCCATTCACTAACTCATTCACATATGCGCCCATTCACGAACTCATTCACATATGCACCCATTCACTAACTAATTCACATATGCACCCATTCACTAACTCATTCACATATGCACCCATTCACTAACTCATTCAGTCACCCATCACGTGTCACGCAGCTGAGCTGCAATCCGGATGTTCAGAATCACGGCGCTGCCATTTCCGCTCAACTCCTATTCAGCAGCAGCAACAACAACAACTTTAATGCTCAGCCCATTCTCAATCCACTGCTGGATGAGGGCCTCTCCACGACGTAGCAGTCATGGCCCCAGGGCCGCTTCAGATGTCACTCGCTGCCGATGTTGGTTATTTATGGGAGCCCACGGTGCGCTAACTGCGGCGCCACCGCTCCTTCAACTCGCGGAGTGACCGAAACCCGATCCGCCTTGGCGCNGGGGGGGGGGTGACGAGGGAGTGGGAGAGAGGGGAGCGAGAGCCGAGAGAGTGGGAGAGGGAGAGATGGGAGTGGGAGAGTGGAGAGATGGGAGAGTGTGGGGGAGAAGGGAGAGAGGGGACAGAGGCGAGAGAGTGGGAGAGGGAGAGATGGGGGAGAGAGGGGAGAGTGTGGGATAGTGTGGGGGAGAATGGAAAGAGTGGGAGATAGGGAAGCGAGGCGAGAGAGGGGTGGAGAGGCATAGGGCAGAGCGGTGAGAGAGATGGGGGAGGGAGGGAGGGGATGTGTGAGAGAGAGCGGCGAGCGATGGGAGAGGGAGCAGAGAGACAGAGAGACACACGGGAGAGGCGATGGGAGCGCGAGAGAGAGAGAGATCCCAATGGGAGCCGGTACCTGCCGGCTGAGCGTGGTTCCTGAAGTAGATCAGCGGCAGCAGAGCGAAGAAGGCGGTGATGAGAAACATTCCGCAGAGCCACGCCACCTTCTGCCACAGCAGGTCCATGGCGGAGGCGGCGGCGGAGGCGTCTCTGGTGAGTGAGTGACTGGAGAATCCCCCGGCAGGGAGCGAGGGGACAGAGAGAGAGAGACACCAACGGGAGGGCTCCTTGCGGAACCCAACACCCCCCACCCTCTCGTCCCCCCACCCTCTCGCCCCCCCACCCTCTCGTCCCCCCCTCCACCCTCTCGTCCCCCCCCACCCTCTCGTCCCCCACCCTCTCGCCCCCCCCCACCTCTCGTCCCCCCCCCACCTCTCGTCCCCCCCCCACCCTCTCGTCCCCCCCACCCTCTCGTCCCCACCCTCTCGTCCCCTCCCACCCTCTCGCCCCCACCCTCTCGTNCCCCCCCACCCTCTCGTCCCCCCCACCCTCTCGTCCCCCCCACCCTCTCGTCCCCCCCCACCCTCTCGTCCCCCCCACCCTCTCACCGCCCCCCCACTCTCTCATCCCCCCCTCTCATCCCCCCCCCTCTCATCCCCCCTCTCATCCCACCCTCTCATCCCCCCCCCTCTCATCCCCCCCTCTCATCCCCCCCCTCTCATCTCCCCCACTCCCTCATCCCCCCCACCTCCATACTCCCTCCCTTCATCCCCCTCATCCCACCGAACCCTGAACCCCCCCTCCCCCCTTACCCCCCCCCCAGTCCGCGCCCCACCCCTCCACACACAGGTGCCCCCCCACCCCCCGCGGGCGACTTCTGCACAGGGAGGAGTGGAGTTGTGGTTGGGAGTAGTGGTGGTGGTGGTTGTTGTTGTGATAGTAGTGGTGGTGTACTGATTGTTGAAGGTGCTTGTTGTTGTAGTTGATTGCTGTTGGTTGCTGGTGGTTGTGATTGTTGTGGTGATTGCTGGTGGTTGTGGTTGTTGTTGTGGTGATCACACAGCTGGTGGTTGTGGTTGTTGTGGTGATTGCTGGTGGTTGTGGATGTTGTGGTGATCACACAGCTGGTGGTTGTGGTTGTTGTTGTGATCACACAGCTGGTGGTTGTGGTTGTTGTGGTGATTGCTGGTGATTGCTGGTGGTTGTGGTTGTTGTGGTGATTGCTGGTGGTTGTGGTTGTTGTGGTGATCACACAGCTGGTGGTTGTGGTTGTTGTGGTGATTTCTGGTGGTTGTGGAGGTTGTGGTGATCACACACCTGGTGGTTGTGGTTGTTGTTGTGATCACACAGCTGGTGGTTGTGGTTGTTGTGGTGATTGCTGGTGGTTGTGGTTGTTGTGGTGATCACACAGCTGGTGGTTGTGGTTGTTGTGGTGACTGCTGGTGGTTGTGGTTGTTGTGGTGATCACACAGCTGGTGGTTGTGATTGTTGTGGTGATTGCTGGTGGTAGTGATTGTTGTGGTGATTGCTGGTGGTTGTGATTGTTGTGGTGATCACACAGCTGGTGGTTGTTGTTGTGGTTATCACACAGCTGGTGGTTGTGATTGTTGTGGTGATTGCTGGTGGTTGTGATTGTTGTGGTGCTGCATCTGCCAGTCGTCATCTCAGTCAGTCGACCCATGGCACCACCTGCCAGCGGGCTTGGCCTCAAAGTGCACCTAGCCTGGCACAGGCGACGTGGTGAACGCCGGTTGTTGTTGTGTTGGGAGTGCCAGCCGAGTTCGATTCCCGCTCACAGCCAACACCGGTGGAGATTATCTGAAGCTGGCCTGGGACTCCGCGAGGTTGACTCGGCCTCAAATGAGTAACCCCGCGTGGGCTGTAAACGTCAGAGTACCGGGGAGACAAAGGCGGCCGTGCGTGGTGCAGGCCACACACCACCCGCTTGCGAGCCGTCCCACCGGCCTTCACAGGTGGTGCTAGCTCGCAGCAGTCTGGGCTGAACGATTAATCGATTTCAAATCGAAGTCGCGAATTGAAACAATGCGATTAGTTAATTGCAAAGGCTGCGATTTTTTGCTATTTTACTTTTTTATTATTCTAACTTTAATTTGTTTAACTTAACAATTGTTCTATGATTGACTGTTCTATTTCAATTGAAACGTTTTAATAAATACATGTTGGAAGCAATTCATATCTTTTAATATATAGAGCAGTTCATATGTTGATGGTATCACGTGGTAATGCTCCATCACATGCGTAGTGAGTCCAACTGAGTCACAGACGTTATCTTGGGAGCAACACTTTATTATGTAACTTTAACACAACACAATCTACACTCGGGTCTCGACTGCCCATCTAACCACGCTACGGCAGAACTAGACACGGTTCGCTATCCCGCCAGGGCCACAGGCTGGCTGCCCGACCGCGTGGCTAGAGGCTTCTCACCGACGTGGATCTTCTTCACACCAGCACACGAAGAACCCCGAGCTCGTCACGGGGACCCCGTTATATTCCCCCGGGCTGGGCTGGCTCTGCCTCTCGCCCCGCCCAACTTCCAGATCTCTCGAGCTCTTTCTCGAAGGCTCCCGAGAGCTCCTTTATACCATGTGACCGCCCAGTGGCCCCGTCCACCGGTGTCCCCCCTCCAGTATCATCCAGTCACGTGTCGGCAGGTCGACCGGCGTATCATGCCCCAACGTAACCCTGGCTGGCTGACGCTCCCTCTCGCTCCCTCACCGGGAGCCCGCACCGCACACTATACGTGGTGTCTCCGCGCTGACCAGCGCTCACCCAAGCTCCGCTAGGGCCGGTACTATGCCCATAAGCGGGCTGCACATGATGTCAGCACAGTATCCGCCGTGGCTTCGTAAGCCCGGCTCCACACAGTGACACAGTCACTACCAGAGGTCGCAAACGGGTTTTGATTCCTTACCCGTACCCGGCCGCACCAGGGTCGCAAACGGGTACCCGTACCAGTACCCTACCCGATACCTGGCTACCCATACCCGGCCGGGTACGGGTAGCCAGGGTAGGGTACGGGTATCGGGTACCCGGTTGTGACCTCTGGTCACTACGCATGTGTAGTGACTTCGGGGATGTGCCGGCCCAAGAGGGCTGTGGCACACGATGCACCGTCATCACGTACACCCCATGGTGGGTGTAGTACCAGCCCTAGCGGGGCTCAGTGTGCGCTGGGATAGCGCGGGCACCACGCGTACCGCGTATTGCGGTCTCCCACGAGGGGGAGTGGGAGAGTGTCAGCCCAGGGGCAGGGTTGCCCCGGGCCACGGCACTCTGGTTGACCCCGTAGACACGTGATCTGGAGTGTCCACATAGAGGGCCCCACGTGGGGGGGGGGGGGGCTAGGGGGTGATCACGTGTCCGAGGAGAGCTCTCAAGGGGATCGAGAGAGAGCTAGAATGCTCGAGAAGGCAGGTGGGGTCAAGGGCGGAGCAGCCCCGACCCGGGGGATATAAGGCGGGTCCCTCGGAGGGACCGGGGTCGCTGAATTCTGAAGATCTACTTCCTGAAGATCTACGTCCTGAAGATCTACGTCCTGAAGTTCTACGTCCTGAAGATCTACATCCTGAAGATCTACGACCTGAAGATCTACGACCTGAAGATCTATGTCCTGAAGATCTACGTCCTGAAGATCTACATCCTGAAGATCTACGACCTGAAGATCTACGACCTGAAGTTCTACGTCCTGAAGATCTACGTCCTGAAGATCTACGTCCTGAAGATCTACGACCTGAAGATCTACGTCCTGAAGATCTACGTCCTGAAGATCTACGTCCTGAAGATCTACGACCTGAAGATCTACATCCTGAAGTTCTACGTCCTGAAGATCTACATCCTGAAGATCTACGACCTGAAGATCTACGACCTGAAGATCTATGTCCTGAAGATCTACGTCCTGAAGATCTACATCCTGAAGATCTACGTCCTGAAGATCTACGACCTGAAGTTCTACGTCCTGAAGATCTACGTCCTGAAGATCTACGTCCTGAAGATCTACGACCTGAAGATCTACGTCCTGAAGATCTACGTCCTGAAGATCTACGTCCTGAAGATCTACGTCCTGAAGATCTAAGTCCTGAAGATCTACGTCCTGAAGATCTAAGTCCTGAAGATCTACGTCCTGAAGATCTAAGTCCTGAAGATCTACGTCCTGAAGATCTAAGTCCTGAAGATCTACGTCCTGAAGATCTAAGTCCTGAAGATCTACGTCCTGAAGATCTACGTCCTGAAGATCTAAGTCCTGAAGATCTACGTCCTGAAGATCTACGTCCTGAAGATCTACGTCCTGAAGATCTAAGTCCTGAAGATCTACGTCCTGAAGATCTAAGTCCTGAAGATCTACGTCCTGAAGATCTAAGTCCTGAAAATCTACGTCCTGAAGATCTAAGTCCTGAAGATCTACGTCCTGAAGATCTACGTCCTGAAGATCTACGTCCTGAAGATCTATGACCTGAAGATCTACGTCCTGAAGATCTACGTCCTGAAGATCTATGTCCTGAAGATCTACGTCCTGAAGATCTAAGTCCTGAAGATCTACGTCCTGAAGATCTAAGTCCTGAAGATCTACGTCCTGAAGATCTAAGTCCTGAAGATCTACGTCCTGAAGATCTAAGTCCTGAAGATCTACGTCCTGAAGATCTAAGTCCTGAAGATCTACGTCCTGAAGATCTAAGTCCTGAAGATCTACGTCCTGAAGATCTACGTCCTGAAGATCTAAGTCCTGAAGATCTACGTCCTGAAGATCTACGTCCTGAAGATCTACGTCCTGAAGATCTACGTCCTGAAGATCTAAGTCCTGAAGATCTACGTCCTGAAGATCTAAGTCCTGAAGATCTACGTCCTGAAGATCCACGTCCTGAAGATCTACGTCCTGAAGATCTACGTCCTGAAGATCTATGACCTGAAGATCTACGTCCTGAAGATCTACGTCCTGAAGATCTATGACCTGAAGATCTACGTCCTCCAAGTTGGAAGCTCTACAGGCATCAACACGTGGCCGGGACCCGGGTGAGGGTCAGACCCTTCGTAGCTGTAACTCCTCCGTATACTCACACATCATACACTCACTCACACTACCACTGAATCATTCACTCATACACTGATTCACTCATACACTCACTCATAATACACTGACTCACTCACACATCATACACTGACTCACTCACACATCATACACTGACTCACTCACACATCATACACTCACTCACACTACCACTGACTCATTCACTCATCATACACTGATTCACTCATCATACACTCACTCATAATACACTGACTCACTCACACATCATACACTCACTCACTCACACTACCACTGGCTCACTCACACATCATAACACTTAGTGTGGCATGCTGCCAGATATGGCTGCAAGTTTGGTCGTACATGTTATGTAGATCGTTTATTGTCAAATTTGAATCAAAGTTCTTATGATTACTGTCGTTACATTGTGTTTTATAGCTTTATTTTGGTGATTTCGAAAACATATGGTTACGCCGTGTTTCTTGCGGAAGTGCGAAATTGGCCTGATAACATTAATCTAAATTGTCTTATGGTTGTTATTGTTTGACTTGCATCACACTGGGATTTTTGCCCACAGCGTTGTAATGCGGTGGGTTTTTTTCTTTCTGGAAGATTTGCTGGTTTATCCAGGGTGTTTCTGTTGCGCGTCGTCGCTTTAAGTTGTTCTCTGTTCATATTTTGTTTGTTGCGGTTGCACCCGACTCAAGAGGCGCATGACTCACAGGGCTATATACCTAATACATGAAACTTGAAAAACTCGATTGGTTGTGGTTGTTGTTGTAGTGATTGCTGATTGGTTGTGGTTGTTGATATTGCTGTTTGGTTGTGGATGTTGTGGTGATTGCTGATTGGTTGTGGTTGTTGTTGTGGTGATTGCTGATTGGTTGTGGTTGTTGTTGTAGTGATTGCTGATTAGTTGTGGTTGTTGTTGTGGTGATTGCTGATTGGTTGTGGTTGTTGTAGTGATTGCTGATTGGTTGTGGTTGTTGTTGTAGTGATTGCTGATTGGTTGTGGTTGTTGTAGTGATTGCTGATTTGGTTGTGGTTGTTGTAGTGATTGCTGATTGGTTGTGGTTGTTGTAGTGATTGCTGATTTGGTTGTGGATGTTGTAGTGATTGCTGATTGGTTGTGGTTGTTGTTGTAGTGATTGTTGATTGGTTGTGGTTGTTGTTGTAGTGATTGCTGATTGGTTGTGGTTGTTGTTGTGGTGATTGCTGATTGGTTGTGGTTGTTGTAGTGATTGCTGGTGGTTGTGGTTGTTGTGGTGATTGCTGATTGGTTGTGATTGTTGTAGTGATTGCTGGTGGTTGTGGTTGTTGTGGTGATTGCTGATTGGTTGTGATTGTTGTAGTGATTGCTGATTGGTTGTGGTTGTTGTTGTGGTGATTGCTGATTGGTTGTGATTGTTGTTGTGATTGCTGTTTGGTTGTGGATGTTGTGGTGATTGCTGATTGGTTGTGGTTGTTGTTGTGGTGATTGCTGATTGGTTGTGATTGTTGTTGTGATTGCTGTTTGGTTGTGGATGTTGTGGTGATTGCTGATTGGTTGTGGTTGTTGTTGTGGTGATTGCTGATTGGTTGTGGTTGTTGTTGTGGTGATTGCTGATTGGTTGTGGTTGTTGTGGTGATTGCTGATTGGTTGTGGTTGTTGTTGTGGTGATTGCTGATTGGTTGTGGTTGTTGTGGTGATTGCTGATTGGTTGTGGTTGTTGTGGTGATTGCTGATTGGTTGTGGTTGTTGTTGTGGTGATTGCTGATTGGTTGTGATTGTTGTAGTGATTGCTGATTGGTTGTGGTTGTTGTTGTGGTGATTGCTGATTGGTTGTGGTTGTTGTTGTGGTGATTGCTGATTGGTTGTGGTTGCAATGCGTCCCGGCTCTTGCAACAATCAACGCCCACAGGGGAAGTGGCCATGATCATCTTAAACCACGCCCATCTCCTTATAAGGGTATTGTGGGCGGAGCCTCCGCTCCCTTACCTCGGCACGAGGCCATGCCCGTTCTGCCCCTGACTCCCACACATCTCGGCAAGACTCGACACGTCCCGTAACCAAACGCATTCCTCCTGCGGAGGGAGCTGGTAGGAACGTTGGGTTGCTCGGTCAATGGCCTGCAGGGTCAACGGCGGCGTGGTGTATTCCGCAAATATGGCCGACTGTGAGAGCGGGCTCAAGCCGGCGTGAGTAGGTTACACGTTGAGTTTTATAAGGGCACCACGGGGTGACCAGCCCCTCCCCACCCAGCCCACCCACCCAGCCTCACCCTCCCACCCCCACCCAGCCCCACCCTCCCACCCAGCCCCTCCACACCCTCCACCAGCCTCCCCACCTCCCACCCAGCCCTCCCCACCCTCCCTCCCCACCAGCCCACCCTCCCACCCAGCCCACCCCACCCTCCCACCAGCCCTCCCACCTCCCTCTCCACCCAACCCCTCCTATTTTTGGATGCACGACGGACGGACGGACACAATAATCCCTGTGGGCTGGTGGAACCAGGTGGTTCCTACCAGTATAAACAACAGCGTGTACGTGTGTGTGGCGTGCGTGTGTGTTGTGGCGTGCGTGTGTGTGTGTTGTGGCGTGCGTGTGTGTTGTGGCGTGCGTGTGTGTGTTGTGGCGTGCGTGTGTGTGTTGTGGCGTGCGTGTGTGTTGTGGCGTGCGTGTGTGTTGTGGCGTGCGTGTGTGCGTGTGTGTTGTGGCGTGCGTGTGTGTGGCGTGCGTGTGCGTGTGTGTTGTGGCGTACGTGTGTGTGGCGTGCGTGTGCGTGTGTGTTGTGGCGTGTGTGTGTTGTGGCCTGACATTGACCATCCATCGCAGTCAGTCGACCCGTGGCACCACCTGGGTCTGTCCCGTCACCTCCAGCCAGCGATTCCTTGGACACTCCACGTGGCCTTAACGTGCACGTAGCCTGGCACGAGCGCCGTGGTGACGTCACACCACTTAGTGGCGAATGGCGGTTGTTGTTGTTGTTGTGAGGCCTTAAAGGGAAAACAAAGAAATAGTCGACGACGTTTCGAAGAAGGGTCGTTGCCTGAAACGTCGCCTATTATATATTACTTTTGATCGGATATGTAGAGTTGTCCACCACTGCTGTGCCAATGGTGGCTAGGAGATGTTGACTACCTCGCCTGTTATGCAGGAGGTCGTGGGTTCGATGCCGACCCTGGCGCCTGCTGCTGTATATTTGGAGTTTGCTATTCTCTCTCATCATCATCACGGTGGCTAGGAGATGTTGACTGCCTCGACTGGTATACAGGAGGTCATGGGTTCGATTCCCACCCTGACGCCTGCTGCTGTATATTTGTAGTTTGTGTGTCTCTCTCTCATCATCATTACAGTGGCTATGAGATGTTAACTACCTCACCTGGTGTACAGGAGGCCGTGGGTTCGATCCCGACCCTGACACCTGCCGTATATTTGTAGTTTGCGTGTCTCTCTCTCACTCTCTCCCCGTGGTCACGTGAATTTTTCCTCCGGTTTTTTCCCTCCACATTTACAATGAACATCACGCGCTTCGAGAATTTGGCTACAGCTATACATTGAGCTCTACATCTCCACGTGATGATAAGCCACATTTGTGGACAGGTCGCTTCTGTAAAAAGATCTACACAACTCAGCGGGGCTTTACCTGCTCAAATAAACAGAAATCGTAATATTACATCCGTAATAAAGTTGTTTGTTTGAATGGTTTTATAGACGTAAACAGAGGCACGTCTTCACGATTCTGGCTATCGCCTGCCGAGGCTGGTGGTGGTTGTTGTAATCGCCAGCGAAACGTCGCGACGGTCCTCCCAATTGTAAATGTCGTGGCTTTACTCTCCGACACAACCGGTGAGCTGAAGTCGTTACTAATCGGCGCCTTTTGTTGATGTGACAAACCCCTCACTAACCGGCGGTGTTGGGTTTAACGACACATCTATATTTGGAGATCCAACCCCCCCCCCCGAAAAAAAACCCCTTTGTTAGGGATAATATTGGTTGCGAAATCCTTACCAAAGTGTTACAATGGTTCTAGATCATTGGTACCTCATTTGCCAGTAAAAATATGATAATTGTTTTTTTACCCTTTTATCTGGCAATAAAACTGACACCTTTTTTACGAGGAGTCATGTTTGCATAGACCACAATACCTGGCGTCATCTGGTCCAACCCATGTGAGACTAGGCTCTAAGGAAAGCTGTCTCGGGTGTGGACCAATCAACTTCAAGGACAGTGCACATTATCAGAGTTATGTTTTTGTTTACATTATGACTGCAGGTATTGTGGTCTATGCAAACATGACTCCTTGTAAAAAAGTGTCAGTTTTGTTGCCAGATAAAAGGGTAAAAAACAATTATCATGGTTCTAGATTTGAAGTTTTCGTGACTGCACATCTATACTCTTTGGGTTTTTTCGGTAAAGTCACGTGGGTGAAAAATAAAATTAAAAATTAAAATTATTAAATAATATTAATTAATTAATTTTTTCCTACGTGACTTTACCGAAAAAACCCAAAGAGTATGTTACAATGGTAGCATGACCAGAGTAGAATCTGTGTGCCGTGCCTCGTTGTGCAGTGACCCACAGGCCACCACGGAACATCTCGCCCTGGCAGCCGTGCGTGGTGGCAGCCCTCGCCTGGGGCACACCGGGGGCATCACGTGCCACCGCCTTGATCCACTGCTGGCCACAGCACCAGCAGCGGTGGGCAGATGCAAGAAGGCGGATTGTCCGGGGCTCGGAGGCCACGCCCACCCTGACAATGATTGACAGGAGCTGCGCCAGTGAGTGACGACTGCACGCATGTTGAGTTGGAACCTCTGGGTCCAAAGGTGAAACACANCCCCCCCCTCTGACCCCCCCACTCCAACCCCCCCCATCTGACCCCCCCTCCGCCCATGGCCACTGGTCCCCCGACAGCACCTGCAGGGCACCAGCTCCGTCTCTCCCGCTTCGCGCCAGGTACGAGCAGCGAGCGGACGCCGCGCGCCGGGGGAGCCGGGTGAGGCGAGCACGGCGTGGTGAGGCCAGGGAGTCCCTCGGGGTGGTGAGGAGCCCAGCGGCGGCTCCTGCTCCACGTCCTCCTCCTCCTGCTCCGCGCGGCGAGGCGGTGAGGCGCCGGGGTGAGGCGCCGCAAGTCCCCCAAGTCGCCGCGCCGCCGCCGCTCCAACCTCGGCGCTCAAGGGGTCAGAGTCCGCGCCCGCGCCTCGTTCTGGCTCACACATTGACAACAACATCCACGGTAGGCGCGCCTGTGTCCCCGTTGTCTCCCTCCGTGTCCCCGTTATCTCGCCGTTATCTCCCCGTTGTCTCCCTTATCTGCCTCCGTGTCTCCTTTGTCTCCCACGGTGTCCCCGTGTCTCTCTCTCCCTGTGTCCCCGTTGTCTCCCTCCGTGTCCCCGTTATCTCGCCGTTGTCTCCCACGGTGTCTCCGTTGTCTGACTCCGTGTCTCCTTTGTCTCCCATGGTGTCCCCGTGTCTCTCTGTCCCGTGTTTCTCTCCCTGCTTCCCGTGTCTCTCCCCCTATCCCCGTCTCTCTCTCCCTGTGTCCCCGTGTCTCTCTCCCTGTGTCCCCGTGTCTCTCTCCCTGTGTCCCATGTCTCTCCCCCTATGCCCCATCTCTCTCTCCCTGTGTCCCCATGCCTCTCTCTCCCTGTGTCCCCGTGTCTCTCCCCTATCCCCCGTCTCTCTCTCCCTGTGTCCCCGTGTCTCTCTCCCTGTGTCCCCATGTCTCTCCCCTATGCCCCATCTCTCTCTCCCTGTGTCCCCATGTCTCTCTCTCCCTGTGTCCCCATGTCTCTCCCCCTATGCCCCGTCTCTCTCTCCCTGTGTCCCCATGTCTCTCCCCTATGCCCATCTCTCTCTCCTGTGTCCCCATGTCTCTCTCTCCCTGTGTCCCCGTGTCTCTCTCCCTGTGTCCCGTGTCTCTCTCTCCTGTGTCCCCGTGTCTCTCCCCTATGCCCCGTGTCTCTCTCCCTGTGTCCCTGTGTCCCTGTGTCTCTCTCCCTGTGTCCCCGTGTTCTCTCTCTCCCCTATGCCCCATCTCTCTCTCCCTGTGTCCCGTGTCTCTCTCTCCCTGTGTCCCCGTGTCTCTCCCCTATGCCCCGTCTCTCCCTGTGTCCCGTGTCTCTCTCTCCTTGTGTCCCGTGTCTCTCCCCTATGCCCCGTGTCTCTCTCCTGTGTCCCTGTGTCTCTCTCCCTGTGTCCGTGTCTCTCTCCCTGTGTCCCCGTGTCTCTCCCCCTATGCCCGTGTCTCTCTCCCTGTGTCCCTGTGTCCCGTGTCTCTCTCCCTGTGTCCCCATGTCTCTCCCCCTATGCCCCATCTCTCTCTCCCTGTGTCCCCATGTCTCTCTCTCCCTGTGTCCCCGTGTCTCTTTCCCTGTGTCCCCGTGTCTCTCCCCCTATGCCCCGTGTCTCTCTCCCTGTGTCCCCGTGTCTCTCTCTCCTTGTGTCCCCGTGTCTCTCCCCCTATGCCCCGTCTCTCTCTCCCTGTGTCCCCGTGTCTCTCCCCCTATGCCCCGTCTCTCTCTCCCTGTGTCCCCGTGTCTCTCTCTCCTTGTGTCCCCGTGTCTCTCCCCCTATGCCCCGTGTCTCTCTCCCTGTGTCCCTGTGTCTCTCTCCCTGTGTCCCTGTGTCTCTCTCCCTGTGTCCCCGTGTCTCTCTCTCTATGCCCCGTCTCTCTCTCCCTGTGTCCCCATGTCAAACTCTCCCTGTGTCCCCGTGTCTCTCTCTTCTTGTGTCCCCGTGTCTCTCCCCCTATGCCCCGTCTCTCCCTGTGTCCCGTGTCTCTCTCTCCCTGTGTCCCCGTGTCTCTCTCTCCCTGTGTCCCCGTGTCTCTCTCTCCCTGTGTCCCCGTGTCTCTCTCTCCCTGTGTCCCCGTGTCTCTCCCCCTATGCCCCGTCTCTCTCTCCCTGTGTCCCCGTGTCTCTCTCTCCCTGTGTCTCCATGTCTCTCTCTCCCTGTGTCCCGTGTCTCTCCCCCTATGCCCCGTTCTCTCTCTCCCTGTGTCCCCGTGTCTCTCTCTCCCTGTGTCCCCGTGTCTCTCTCTCCCTGTGTCCCGTGTCTCTCTCTCCCTGTGTCCCCGTGTCTCTCCCCTATGCCCCGTCTCTCTCTCCCTGTGTCCCCGTGTCTCTCTCCCTGTGTCTCCATGTCTCTCCCCCTATGCCCCGTCTCTCTCTCCCTGTGTCCCCGTGTCTCTCTCTCCCTGTGTCCCGTGTCTCTCCCCCTATGNCCCGTCTCTCTCTCCCGTGTCTCCATGTCTCTCTCTCCCTGTTTCCCCGTGTCTCTCCCCCTATGCCCCGTGTCTCTCTCCCTGTGTCCCCGTGTCTCTCTCTCCCTGTGTCCCGTGTCTCTCTCTCCTTGTGTCCCGTGTCTCTCCCCCTATGCCCCGTCTCTCTCCCTGTGTCCCCGTGTCTCTCTGTGTCCCCGTGTCTCCCTGTCTCCCCGTGTCTCNCTCTCCCTGTGTCCCCGTGTCTCCTCCCTGTGTCCCCGTGTCTCTCTCTCCCTGTGTCCCCGTGTCTCTCTCTCCCTCTCTCTCCTGTGTCCCGTGTCTCTCTCTCCCNGTGTCTCTCTCCCGTGTCTCTCTCCCTGTGTCCCCGTGTCTCTCCCCTATCCCCGTGTCTCTTCTCCTGTGTCCCCGTGTCTCATGCCCCGTGTCTCTCCCTCTCTCTGTGTCCCCGTGTCTCTCTCTCCCTATGCCCGTCTCTCTCTCTCTGTGTCCCCGTCTCTCTCTCTCGGTGTCCCCGTGTCTCTCCCCCTATGCCCCATCTCTCTCTCCCTGTGTCCCCGTGNCTCTCTCCCCCTATGCCCCATCTCTCTCTCCCTGTGTCCCCGTGTCTCTCTCTCCCTGTGTCCCCGTGTCTCTCTCCCCTATGCCCCGTCTCTCTCTCTCTGTGTCCCCGTCTCTCTCTCTCTGTGTCCCCGTGTCTCTCCCCTATGCCCCGTCTCTCTCTCTGTGTGTCCCCGTGTCTCTCTCTCTCTGTGTCCCCGTGTCTCTCTGTCCCGTGTCTCCTCCCTGTGTCCCGTGTCTCCTCCCTGTGTCCCCGTGTTCTCTCTCTGTGTCCCGTGTCTCTCTCTCCCTGTGTCCCCGTGTCTCTCCCCCTATGCCCGTCTCTCTCTCTGTGTGTCCCCGTGTCTCTCTCTCTCTGTGTCCCGTGTCTCTCTCTCCCTGTGTCCCCGTGTATCTCCCCCTATGCCCCATCTCTCTCTCCTGTGTCCCCGTGTCTCTCTCTCCCTGTGTCCCCGTGTCTCTCTCTCCCTGTGTCCCCGTGTCTCTCTCTCCCTGTGTCCCCGTGTCTCTCCCCCTATGCCCCGTCTCTCCCTGTGTCCCCGTGTCTCTGTCTCCTTTGGGGACATGGGCGAGGTGAGAGAAGACCAGCGGTGAGTGGCGCGTTGTTGTTGCCGTTGTTGTTGTTGTTGCCGTTGTTGTTGCCGTTGTTGTTGTTGGAGTGATTGGTGAGTTTAGGCCGTGCTGAGGAGCAGGAGGCGTGTGAGTTTGGCGGTGGTTGAGGTGGTGGTGGTGGTTGAGGTGGTGGTGGTGGTTGAGGTGGTGGTGGTGGTTGAGGTGGTGGTGGTTGAGGTGGTGGTGGTTGAGGTGGTGGTGGTTGAAGTGGTGGTGGTGGTGGTTGAGGTGGTGGTAGTTGAGGTGGTGGTGGATGAGGTGGTGGTGGTTGAGGTGGTGGTGGTTGAGGTGGTGGTGGTTGAGGTGGTGGTGGTTCAGGTGGCGGTGGTGGTTGAGGTGGTGGTGGTGGTTGAAGTGGTGGTGGTTGAGGTGGTGGTGGTTGAGGTGGTGGTTGAGGTGGTGGTTGAGGTGGTGGTTGAGGTGGTGGTGGTGGTGGTGGTTGAGGTGGTGGTGGTGGTGGTGGTTGAGTGGTGGTGGTGGTTGAGGTGGTGGTGGTTGAGGTGGCGGTGGTTGAGGTGGTGGTTGAGGTGGTGGTGGTTGAGGTGGTGCGTGGTTGAGGTGGTGGTGGTTGAGGTGGTGGTTGAGGTGGTGGTGGTTGAGGTGGTGGTGGTTCAGGTGGCGGTGGTTCAGGTGGCGGTGGTGGTTGAGTGGTGGTGGTTGAGGTGGTGGTGGTGGTGGTGGTGGTTGAGGTGGTGGTGGTTGAGGTGGTGGTGGTTGAGGTGGTGGTGGTTTAGGTGGCGGTGGTGGTTGAGGTGGTGTGACTAATTAGCTAGTTTGGTTGTGGTTAAGGTTGTGGTTAGAGGTGGTTTTGGTTGAGCCAGATGTGGTTGTGATTACGTTTTGTATAATCACCACGGTAGCTGATTTAATCCCATGCTAACCCAACGACCCCATCGTTACGCCCTTGTTAACCACATGCCTTGTTAGCACAGGTGAACCCCATGGTTACCCATGATTACCACGTGGTTACCCGATGTTAACCCAACCGGTTACCACTCGGTTACCCCACGGTAATGCCTCGCCACGTGTCACTTCGCTGCAAAGTTCACCGCGAGCCGAGAGCCAGGTCAAAGCGACTTCCAAGACGTGTTGACAGAGTTGACCGCCGCGCGTGCGAAGAGTGTCCCAGTGTGCGAGGAGTGGTGGCGCAGTGGTTAGCGGCACTGCGCTTCGAGCCAGCGACCCGAGTTCAATTGCCGCTTGCGACCAACATCAGCGACTAACATCTGAACCTGGTTCTGGGCCTCCTCCCTAGGGAACCCGGTGCGTAGTAAACATCGCTAGCACTGGGGAGACAAAGGCGGCCGGGCGTGGTGCTGGCCACCCACCCCTCGTGTGCCGTGCCGGCCTTCATAGGTGGCTGCTACTCGCTAACAAAACTTGCTCAAACAGTGCTAAGGCTATGGGGGGATCTTTGTTTTGCGTGTGTGTCTGAGTGTGTGTCTGAGTGTGTGTCTTGAGTGTGTGTGTGATGGGGGGGGGGTTGCCGGTGTAACCGCTGCGGTGGTGGTGGTCGGCACCGCTGTGGTGGTGGTTGTGGTTGCCGGTGGTAGGTGCCTGTGTGGTGGTGGTTGTGGTTGTGGTGGTGGTGGTGGTGGTGGTTGTGGTGGTGGTTGTGGTGGTGGTGGGGTGTGGTGGTGGTGGTGTGGTGGTTGTGGTGTGGTTGTGGTGGTGGTGGTTGTGGTGGTGGTGGTGTGGGGNNGTTGTGGTGGTGGTGGTTGTGGGTGGTTGTGGTGGTGGTGGTTGTGGTGGTTTGGTGGGTTGTGGTGCGTGGTGGTTGTGGTGGTGGTGGTTNTGGTGGTGGTGGTGGTGGTGGTGGTGGTTGTGGTGGTGTNGTGGTGGTGGTGGTGGTGNTTGGTGGTGGTGGTGGTTGTGTGGTGGTTGTGGTGGTGGTGGTTGTGGTGGTGGTGGTTGTGGTGGTGGGTGGTTGGTGGTGTGNGGTGGTGGTGGTGTGTTGTCAGGTGGTAGGCTGTGGTGTGGTGGTTGGTGGTGGTTGTGTTGGGTGGTGGTGTGGTGGTGGTTGTTGGTGGTTGTGGTGGTGGTGGTTGTGGTGGTGTGGTGGTTGTGGTGGTGGTGGNGGATGGTGGTGGTTGGTGGTGGTGGTGGNGTGGTGGTGGGTGGTGGTGGTGGTTGGTGGTGGTGGTGTGGTGGTGGTGTGTGGNGGTGGTGGTGGTGGTGTGGTTGGTGGTTGTGGTGTGGTGGTGGTGGTGGTGTNGTGTTGGTGGTGGTTGTGGTGGTGGTGGTTGTGGTGTGGTGGNTGTGGTGGTGGTGGTTGTGGTGTTGTGTGGTGGTGGTGGTGGTTGTGGTGGTGGTGGTGGTGGTGGTGGGTGGTGGTGGTGGTTGTGGTGGTGGTTGTGGTGGTGGTTGTGGTGGTGGTTNGGTTGTGGTGGTGGTGGTTGTGGTGGTGGTGGTTGGTTGTGGTGGTGGTGGTGTGGTGGTGGTTGTGGTGGTGGTGGTGGTTTGTTGGTGGTGGTGGTGGTTGTGGTGGTGGTTGTGGTGGTGGTGGTTGTGGTGGTGGTGGTGGTTGTGGTGGTGGTGTGGTGGTGGTTGTGGTTGTGGTGGTGGTTGTGGTGGTGGTGGTGTGGTGGTGGTGGTGGTTGTGGTGGTGGTGGTGTGGTGGTGGTGGTTGTGGTGGTGGTGGTTGTGGTGGTGGTGGTTGCCGGCGGTGGATGCCGCTGTGGCTGCCACCAACAGCCTCCATGGTGGCCAACGGGGCCTCTGGACGGGCGCGAGGGGCTGGTGACCCCTCCAAACTTTCAATGAAATTCCCACAAACCACGGAGACAATCACACGTCAATCACCCGTCAATCACACGTCGAGCTTGTGCCAAGGGGCTTGTACGACGTCTCCTGGCTAGGGCACTGAANCCCCCCCCCCCTCTTGCCCCCCCCCGTTAGGATTTTTCGCCCCCCCCCCCGNCCCCCCGCGCCCCCCACCCCTCCGCTATTGACAATTACCCACAAATAACCCCCCATGCACCCCCTACCTTATAGAACTAACGCACGAAGGGACCCCCCCCGCCCCCACTACAGCCAGACCCCACGCATGCGACTGCCGGGATTGAGGGGTACATGGCCCCCTGTTTATCCACGAGGCTGGGTAGAAGGGACGGGGACCCCTGGTTGATGGGGGACCCCTGTGTGGGAGTAAAAGGGTCAGGGCCCCCTTTAGTCAGACCTCCCCCCCCCTCGTGTTGAAGAGATCGGGTTGGATAGAGGGGATAAGCTCCCAGGTTTAAGGAATCCCTCTGTCAGACAGGATTTGTGATTCATGGGGGGGTCCCCTGTGTGAGCCACACGGGGTCACTGATGTTTTGGGGGCACTGTGTGAGCCACACGGGGTCCCTGGTGTTTGGGGGGGGCTGTGTGTGATACACACGGGGTCTCTGATGTTTGGGGGGCACTGTGTGAGCCACACGGAGATCCCTGGTGTTTGGGGGGGCCCCTGTGTGAGACACACGGGGTCTCTGATGTTTGTGGGGGCCCTGTTGTGAGCCACACGGGGTNCCTGGTGTTTGGGGGGGGGCCGTGTGGTGTAGGGGGCGGGGAGTGGTGGGAGGGGGGGCTATGTGCCCACGTGAGCTTCTATTTGCTGAAGGGACTCAATCTCGGCCGCCGGGAGCACGAGGTGAGAGGTCGCCAGTTAAGATCTCACTGAGCACACGCACACACATACACACTTACACACACACACATACACACTTACACACATACACACTTACACACACACATACACAATACACACTTACACACACACATACACACATACACACTTACACACACACTCACACACACACACATACACNTACACACACACACACACATACACAGCACACACACNTACACACACATACACTTACACACACACACTTACACACATACACACTTACACACACACACACTTACACACGCACACACATACACACTTACAATACACACTTACACACGCACACACAGCACTCACACACGCACACACATACACACTACACACACACGCACACACAGCACTCACACGCACGTACACACACACACACACACTCACACGCTCACACACACACAGCACTCACACACACACAGCACTCACACGCTCACACACACACACANCACACACACACACAGCACTCACACACTCACACACACACATCACTCACACACTCACACACACACAGCACTCACACGCTCACACACACACANCACTCACACGCTCACACACACACACATACACACTTACACACACACACACTCACACACTCACACACAGCACTCACACACACACAGCACTCACACGCTCACACACACACACACACTACACACACTCACACACACACGCACTACACACACTCACACACACAGCACTACACACACACACACTNACACACACACACACAGCACTCACACGCTCACACACACACGCACACACACACTCACACGATCATACACACATACACACACACTCACACACACACACACGCTCACACACACACAGCACTCACACACTCACACACAGCACTCACACGTTCACACACGCACATACATACTCACGCTCACACACACACACAGCACTCACACGCTCACACACACATACACACACGCTCACACACACACACACACTCACACACTCACACACACAGCACTCACAC
>MU249632.1:941755-999255 GCA_018977245.1 Lethenteron camtschaticum
ACATGCTCACACACACACACGCACGTACACACACACACGCACGTACACACGGGGGGGGGGGGGAGTTTACACAGCAGGGGACATCGTAAACCTCCCCCCGGCGAGACTGTGGCCGGGCACAGACAGAGGTCGTCGTTATTGTTGTCATCATTACGACTCCTACTCCGAACCAGACCGACAATAACGCGAGGAGCGGAGGAACCGAAAGGCAGTGACCAGCACCACAGCAAAGACAACAACAACAACGCAACAACACGCACGGCACAGACGCAGAAGGCACTAAACACGAAGGCCCCCCCCCCCCGTATGGGCTCGACAGAATGTTGGGCCGAGTGCTGTTAGCGAGTTGAAAGGTCGGCACGGCACACGAGGGGGGGGGGTGGGTGGCCAGCACCGCGCTCGACCGCCTTTGTCTCTCCAGTGGCGATGTGTTTACACACTGCACCAATACCCCNCTCCCCCCACACACACAAACAAAACAACAACAACACACAAACACAACAAACATACAGCACAACACACATGCCACACGTCACATCATCATCATCATCCACCCACACGCGACACAACCAAGCGGCAAGGACCACAAAAGGCCCCCCACCTTGCCCCGTACTGCCCCCACCTTGCCCGTACTGCCCCCCACCTTGCCCGTACTGNCCCCCACCTTGCCCCGTACTGCCCCCCACCTTGCCCCGTACTGNCCCCCACCTTGCCCCGTACTGCCCCCGCCTTGCCCCGTACTGCCCCCGCCTTGCCCCGTACTGCCCCCGCCTTGCCCCGTACTGCCCCCACCTTGCCCGTACTGCCCCCCCTTGCCCCGTACTGCCCCCCCTGCCCGTACTGCCCCCACCTTGCCCCGTACTGCCCCCACCTTGCCCCGTACTGCCCCCCTGCCCGTACTGCCCCCCTTGCCCCGTACTGCCCCGCCTTGCCCCGTACTGCCCCCGCCTTGCCCCGTACTGCCCCCACCTTGCCCCGTACTGCCCCGCCTTGCCCCGTACTGCCCCCGCCTTGCCCCGTACTGNCCCCGCCTTGCCCCGTACTGCCCCCCACCTTGCCCCGTACTGCCCCCACCTTGCCCCGTACTGCCCCCACCTTGCCCGTACTGCCCCCACCTTGCCCCGTACTGCCCCCCACCTTGCCCGTACTGCCCCCACCTTGCCCCGTACTGCCCCCACCTTGCCCGTACTGNCCCCCACCTTGCCCCGTACTGNCCCCGCCTTGCCCGTACTGCCCCCGCCTTGCCCCGTACTGCCCCCACCTTGCCCCGTACTGCCCCCACCTTGCCCCGTACTGCCCCCACCTTGCCCGTACTGCCCCCACCTTGCCCGTACTGCCCCCCCTTGCCCCGACTGCCCCGTACTGCCCCGCCTTGCCCCGTACTGCCCCACCTTGCCCCGTACTGCCCCCACCTTGCCTCGTACTGCCCCCACCTTGCCCCGTACTGCCCCCCGCCTTGCCCCGTACTGCCCCCGCCTTGCCCCGTACTGNCCCCGCCTTGCCCCGTACTGCCCCCACCTTGCCCCGTACTGCCCCCACCTTGCCCCGTACTGCCCCACCTTGCCCCGTACTGCCCCACCTTGCCCCGTACTGCCCCCACCTTGCCCCGTACTGCCCCCCGCCTTGCCCCGTGTCATAAATAAATAACAAATAGGGAAAGCCACAGACGAGTTTTTGGTAACCACGACACCTGCCACAAACAATTTCCCAAGCTCTGCGGTCCTATATTGCGATGTTTGGACAACTCGACGAATTAATAAACGATTTTGTACATGGCCCTTGCCCTGCCCCCTCCCCCCTTACACACACACACCCTGGAGGGTCGCGGGGACCCGACTCCGTGCTGTTGACTCAGAGCTAGTGAGCGAGCGCTGTGGGTTTTATTGGGGGTGTAAACGCGGACCCGTGTCCCCTCCCAAGACCCCCTTTATCGTGAGCCGGTTCCCCTTATCTCGGGTCCCCGCTGAGATTGGGACCCCTCCTTTCCATCGTAAGATACCCCCCCCTCCCCCACAGACGATCGGTCCCAGGGTGAGGAGTGAGTTGTGTTAGGGACACGGCCACAGATGGCAGTCCAAACGTAGTGGCTTATCGCGTGGAAATTTACGGCAGCCAAACGCTCTGAAACGCGTGATGCTCATTCTAAATGCGGTGGGGGTAAACCGAGGACCCAGATAAAAATCCACACGGCCACGGGAAGAGACACGCAGACTCCAAATACACAGCAGCAGCAGGCGTCAGGGTCGGAGTTGAACCCACGACCTCCTGCATACCAGGCGAGGTAGTTAATATCTCCTGGCCACCGTGATGATGATGAGAGAGAGACGCAGATTCCAAATACACAGCAGCAGGCGTCAGGGTCGGGTTGAACCCACGACCTCCTGCACACCAGGCGAGGGAGTTAACATCTCACCACCGCGGCGTTAGAGTTGGGTTCAGGGTTAGGGTTGGGTTGAGGAACACACACGAGACAGCTCAAGAGAGAAGCTGTGGAGTGGGGTGGGGGCGGCAGGGAAGGTGGCGCATGGAGACTTTAATCCAGCAGCGGACTGAGAATGGGCGAGAGCGGTTGCGGTGAGCTACACGACGGTGCTGCTGCTGATGATGATGACGATTGGCAGCGGGCGTTGGGATGGTGACTGATGACGATGTTGATTGAGATCACGGCGCTGATGACGGACTTGATTGTGATGGTCCCGATGTGGATAACGACGTCGCCGCTCGGGATGTTCGTGGACACGAAACTGCGCCGCCGATGGTGCCGATGGTGCCGATGGTGCCGATGGAGGCGACGCCGCTGACGCCGCTGACGCCGATGTCGTGGTTCCGCGCCCTCTGTAGATGTCCGAGTCGGAGTTCGAAGTCGGGGACGAGCTTCTGGACCTTCTGCTGGAGCGACCGTGCCAGCGGCGGGGCCAATGGGGGCCCGCTGGGGGGCCCGATAGCTGCACAGATGGGGGGCCGTGCGCCCCGAGGTCGTCGGCCTTCTTCCCCGGCGGGCTGGGCGGCCTGCTGGCGCAGCAGGGCAAGGCGAGCGAGGCCGAGCCGTGGGCCTGGACGATGTCCTGGTAGGGTCCCTCCACCACGCGGCTCCACCACGGGGGGGCGGTCCTGGCGGGTTCATAATTGCCATCTCCCCCCCCACCGACCCCCCCACCAACCCCCTCTCCACTCACCCCCCCCACCAACCCCCTCCCCACCAACCGCCCGCGCCCGCCAACCACCGACTTTGCCAAAAGCTTTTTTGAAAATCGAGACTTTGCCGCCAGTTTGAAAAGTTTTGGCTTTGCGCTCAACTCATGATGCAGGCAGAGAGGTCGGCGCTACCTGAGCAGTGGGCGGGGTTTAACATGAAGGAGGGGGCGGGACTTGTGGGCAGTGGGTGGGGCTTGTGAGTAGTGGGCGGGGCTTGTGAGTAGTGGGCGGGGCTTGTGGTAGTGGGCGGGCTTGTGAGCAGTGGGCGGGGCTTGTGAGTAGTGGGGCCAACTTCAAGAGAAAGGTGGAGGAGGCCAGGCCTGTGTGGGGGGGAGTGGGCCGGGCTAGTGAATTGACTGGGCGGGGCCATGTCAATGACGTGGGCAGGGCCGACATAGTTGGAGGGAGGGGCTGCCAGCTCACCATCTGTTCTGGTTGAGCCTCCTGGATATTTGATTAACTTTACCCATAAAGGTGTGGCCACGTGTGGGACACGCGTAGGACACGTGTGGGACACGCGTGGGACACGCGTGGGACACAGCCCATCGTGGGACGTAGACCATGAGTGTTGCCTCCACCGCTCGCGCCTCTGCGATGCGGCGCGACCGGAGGTTCTTCAGCCGTAGGCCTCTGCGGGGCAGATGCGGTCTGCGCGGAGGGTCCTTGGGAGAGGCCCGCCGTGCCGTGGCCCGCCGACAGATGCAACGGCTGTCCGAGACGCGGGTAGATACGGAGATATAGCGAGAGGCCTGGAGACAGGACCTACAGATGAGTGGTCGGCGCGCGGCCTGCGATCAAACGGAAGCCCCGCCGTTGCGCCCGCTTGCGCCCGCTTGCACCCACCGCCGCGGTTCACCCGCCGCTCCCGCACCGTGTCGCCCGCCGCTGCCGCTGCGCAGGCCCTGACGGAGGACGCTCAGGACGACCTCCTGCAGAGCTTCGTGATGGACGACGCCGCGCTGCAGATGCTGCGCGCGCCCGGCACCCCGTTCCACTCGCCCTCCTCGCTCTCCTCCTCCTCCTCCTGCACCTCCTTCCCCTCGCCCGCCTCCTTCTCGTCGCCGCCGTCGCCCGTTTCGCTCGCCTCGCCCTCGGCCAGCGACAGCGGCGTCTCGGAGGGGGCCACGTTGGGCCGTGCGCCGCGAGGCCCTGGGCCTCCTTCCCCCCGGAGACCCCCGGCGGCTCCGGACGAGGCTCCGGCGGCTCCGGCGGCGGGAGTCGCTCGTTCTCGAGCTCGGACGACGTGGCCATCGATTTCGGTGAGGGCGACGCTCGAGATCTTTTACCGGAGTCCCGAGGGCAGTGGGGGCGCGGCGATGACTCATCGAGGATGGGTTCGAGTCCCGTGTTCCCTCTCCCCCGGTGGTTCTCTCTCCCCGCGTGTTCTCTCTCCCCCCGTGGTTCTCTCTCCCCCGTGGTTCTCTCTCCCCGCGTGGTTCTCTCCCCCGGTGGTTCTCTCTCCCCCCGTGGTTCTCTCTCCCCCGTGGTTCTCTCTCCCCCGTGGTTCTCTCTCCCCCCGTGGTTCTGCCTGGGTAGTCCTCCCAGGGCTCTCCGCTTGCATTCCGCAGCTCGACCTGCAACATGCGCTGGGGCTGCTGTTGGCCACGACATCCGCGATGCAGAGAAATTAATTTGCAAATCGCTCAATTGGGATCGCACGGTGGCAGCAGCAGCAGCGTCACCCCCAACGTCACCGCCGCGCTCTCGCGCGCCCCTCACCTCACCCTCGCCCACCCCTCACCCATCCCTCACCTACCCCTCACCCTCACCACCCCTCACTCTCACCCACCCTCACCCTCACCACCCCTCACCCTCGCCCACCCTCACCCATCCCTCACCTACCCTCACCCTCACACCCCTCACCCTCGCCCACCCCTCACCCATCCCTCACCTACCCCTCACCCTCACCCACCCCTCACCCTCACCCACCCCTCACCCATCCCTCACCTACCCCTCACCCTCACCCACCCCTCACCCTCACCCATCCCTCACCTACCCCTCACCCTCACCCACCCCTCACCCTCACCTACCCTCACCTACCCCTCACCTACCCCTCACCTATCCCTCACCCCAGAGGGCTGGGACGAGCCGGACTTGGTGGCGGCCCCAGCGTGGTGCGTGCCCTCCCGGCCCTCACCGCCGCCCTGCGCTCCTCCTCGCGCCAGCTGCTGCACGGACTCACGGGCGCCGGCCACAACACCGAGCACGATGTGGTACGCCAGTGGGGGGGGGGGGGGGGGTNGGGGGGGTGCAGGGGGATTGGAGTGAGTGAGTGAGTGCGGTGTGAGAGTGAGTAGTGTCGCGGTTATAGTGAGGGAAAAAAGTATTTGATCCCCTGCTGATTTTCTACGTTTGCCCACTGACAAATAAATGATCAGTCTATCATTTTAATGGTAGATTTCGATTTAAAGCTTTGGTGACTGCAGGGATTCGTCTTCTTGGTTCTTTCGGTAAAGTCACGTAGAAGGGAAGTAATAAAATAATAAAAATAAAACATAATAAAATAAAATAATTCTCACGACGTTTTGGCTACAACGCAAGCAGCCGTCTTCAGGTGAAGAATGAGACACTGCCAAGCTAGGAGCTTATATATAAGCTGCGTTGGAGGTGGAAGAAGAGCGCCTTAACAAAAGAATGTGCATATGAAGAGGAATTTAGCATATTCATGGAAATGCGTAGGAGGTGGGCGGGGGGTTTCAAAGTCATATTATGCCCATGCATTATGCAGGATCAACAGCACCAAGGGGGGTGCAGGATTAGCAGTAACAAAGGAAAGGAATGTTAATGATATGTAGCTGCAGTTACTCAACAACCACGTAGAAAACTAAAGTATAAATAGCATAGCACCATCAGTATACTTACTATACTCTACAATAAGCTGAGTTACTAACAGCAAGTAATACATTACAATTCTACGTCGTAAAAATTATATAATATGCTTCCATCTAAACTTTATTCTATTGCATCACACGAGCATATACCGTACTATATACTGCCAACATTAAATTATATACTGTATTGCTGTAAACCAACCTATACCTTATACATTTAATATAACACTATGTATTATTCTACCCACCCTAATGTGTGTCGAAATGGTTTATTACGTCCTTCCAATGATTGCTAAGCCAGAATCCATCTTCTCGGTTAAAATTGTCTCTGTGTTTGTATATGTGGATCGCCTCATGAACGAATCTCTCATGATAGCCAGATGGCTTGCAGAGAACCTCTGTCTTGGAGAAGTCAATATCATGTGAGCCCACTGAGTTGTAACAGTGATCTGCCACGGCTGAGGTGTTTGTCCTACCGTGTTTCAGGTCAGCTTTATGTTCACGGATGCGGTCCGAGACATGTCGTTTGGTTTCCCCAATGTAACTGCTACCACAGAGGCAACTTAGTTTGTAGACGCCAGGGTACTGTATGTCTGGAACCACATCTTTTACAGACGGTACCAGATCACGGATTTTACGTACTGTGTTGAATCGGACCTGGATCTTGTGTTTAATCAGGATTTTGGAGATCTTTTTTGTGACCCCAGCAATGTAGGGTAAGGTGATGGTCTTGAAAGGCTCCTCAACAGGATCCTTCTTGATGGTTGGAGTGATGGCTTTGCGGATTGTGTAGTCGGAGTAACCATTAGCCTTAAGAGCTTGGCGTACGTGTTTGAGTTCACTGGCAATGTGTTCATGGTCGGAGATGCATTGGGCTCTATGATATAGAGTCTTGATGAGGGAATTCTTCTGGATGGATGGTGGTGGGAATCCGGTTTTAGGTAGGAATCCGTATGGGTGGCTTTCCTGTAGACAGAGTGGCTCATTGAACCATCAGGTCTCCTTTTGATTAGGACATCCAAAAAGGGTAGCTTGCCATCTTTTTCGACTTCCATGGTGAATCTGATGGCTGGGTGTATGGAATTGATGTGGTCGAGAAAATTGGTCTAGAGCAGGCCGGCCATGTGGCCAGATGACAAAGGTGTCGTCTACGTACCTCTTCCATAAGGTCGGGCGTAGAGTGGCAGTCTGGATGGCGTCAGTCTCAAATTTCTCCATGAAGATGTTGGCTACAACCGGAGATAGGGGGGAGCCCATTGGGGTGCCCTCAGTTTGCTTGTAGAAAGTTCCATTCCAGGGGAAGTATGTATTGGTTAAGCAGTGTCTCACCAGGGGGGTACCCAGCATTCAGTCCTTGATGAACCAAGTCTTCAATGATTGCGATGGTGTCAGGTACAGGAACCTTGGTGAATAAGGAAACCACATTAAAACTGGCAAGCAGGTCGTCTGGGGACAGGGCAATCCCTTGATTGTCGATACCAGGTCAGTAGAGTTTAGTACCGCAGAGGTGGTTTTTCCAGTGAAAGGCCGTAGGATTTCAGACAAAAAACGAGCCAATTTATAGGTGGGGGAGTTGATAGTAGAGACAACGGGACGAAGAGGTGTATCTTCTTTATGTATCTTTGGCAAGCCGTATAATCTTGGTGGCCTGGCTGCAGAAGGTTTCAACGAGAACTGTTTGGTCTGATCAATTAATGCGGTTGAATCAGAAATGATTTGCTTGGTTTTAGAGACGAGACTGTTGGTGGGGTCTCTTTTTATTTTTGTATAGCTGCCATCGTTGAGTAGTTCTTGGATTTTGTTGTTGTATTCTGTTTTGTCCATGATGACAGTGGCATTGCCTTTGTCGGCTGAGAGGATGACAATGTCATCCCTCTTTTTTAATTGAGCTAATTCAAAACGCTCATCTTTGCTAATGTTGCTAGCTGGCATCTTAGCGTTTTTTTTTTTAGCCACTCTGTCTACAGGAAAGCCACCCATACGGATTCTTACCTAAAACCGGATTCCCACCACCATCCATCCCAGAAGAATTTCCTCATCAAGACTCTATATCATAGAGCCCAATGCATCTCCGACCATGAACACATTGCCAGTGAACTCAAACACGTACGCCAAGCTCTTAAGGCTAATGGTTACTCCGACTACACAATCCGCAAAGCCATCACTCCAACCATCAAGAAGGATCCTGTTGAGGAGCCTTTCAAGACCATCACCTTACCCTACATTGCTGGGGTCACAAAAAAGATCTCCCAAATCCTGATTAAACACAAGATCCAGGTCCGATTCAACACAGTACGTAAAATCCGTGATCTGGTACCGTCTGTAAAAGATGTGGTTCCAGACATACAGTACCCTGGCGTCTACAAACTAAGTTGCCTCTGTGGTAGCAGTTACATTGGGGAAACCAAACGACATGTCTCGGACCGCATCCGTGAACATAAAGCTGACCTGAAACACGGTAGGACAAACACCTCAGCCGTGGCAGATCACTGTTACAACTCAGTGGGCTCACATGATATTGACTTCTCCAAGACAGAGGTTCTCTGCAAGCCATCTGGCTATCATGAGAGATTCGTTCATGAGGCGATCCACATATACAAACACAGAGACAATTTTAACCGAGAAGATGGATTCTGGCTTAGCAATCATTGGAAGGACGTAATAAACCATTTCGACACACATTAGGGTGGGTAGAATAATACATAGTGTTATATTAAATGTATAAGGTATAGGTTGGTTTACAGCAATACAGTATATAATTTAATGTTGGCAGTATATAGTACGGTATATGCTCGTGTGATGCAATAGAATAAAGTTTAGATGGAAGCATATTATATAATTTTTACGACGTAGAATTGTAATGTATTACTTGCTGTTAGTAACTCAGCTTATTGTAGAGTATAGTAAGTATACTGATGGTGCTATGCTATTTATACTTTAGTTTTTATGTAGTTTATACTTTAGTTTTCTACGTGGTTGTTGAGTAACTGCAGCTACATATCATTAACATTCCTTTCCTTTGTTACTGCTAATCCCTGCACCCCCCTTGGTGCTGTTGATCCTGCATAATGCATGGGCATAATATGACTTTGAAACCCTCCGCCCACCTCCTACGCATTTCCATGAATATGCTAAATTCCTCTTCATATGCACATCCTTTTGTTAAGGCGCTCTTCTTCCACCTCCAACGCAGCTTATATATAAGCTCCTAACTTGGCAGTGTCTCATTCTTCACCTGAAGACGGCTGCTTGCGTTGTAGCCGAAACGTCGTGAGAATTATTTTATTTTATTATGTTTTATTTTATTATTTTATTACTTCCCTTCTACGTCACTTTACCGAAAGAACCAAGAAGATTTTAATGGTAGGTTTATTTCAACAGTGAGAGACAGAATAACAACAACAAAATCCAGAAAACGCATGTCAAAATGTTATAAATTGATTTGCATTTAATGAGGGAAATAAGTATTTGACCCCCTCTCAATCAGCAATATTTCTGGCTCCCAGGTGTCTTTTATACAGGTAACGAGCTGAGATTAGGAGCACACTCTTAAAGGGAGTACTCCTAATCTCCGCTTGTTACCTGTATAAAAGACACCTGTTCACAGAAGCAATCAATCAATCAATCAGATTCCAAACTTTCCACCATGGCCAAGACCAAAGAGCTCTCCAAGGATGTCAGGGACAAGATTGTAGATCTACATAAGGCTGGAATGGGCTACAAGACCATCGCCAAGCAGCTTGGTGAGAAGGTGACAACAGTTGGTGCGATTATTCGCAAATGGAAGAAACACAAAAGAACTGTCAATCTCCCTTGGCCTGGGCTCCATGCAAGATCTCACCTCGTGGAGTTGCAATGATCATGAGAACGGTGAGGAATCAGCCCAGAACTACACGGGAGAATATTTTCAATGATCTCAAGGCAGCTGGGACCATAGTCACCAAGAAAACAGTTGGTGACACACTACGCCGTGAAGGACTGAAATCCTGCAGCGCCCGCAAGGCCCCCCTGCTCAAGAAAGCACATATACATGACCGTCTGAAGTTTGTCAATGAACATCTGAATGATTCAGAGGACAACTGTGAAAGTGTTGTGGTCAGATGAGAGCAAAATGGAGCTCTTTGGCATCAACTCAACTCGCCGTATTTGGAGGAGGAGGAATGCTGCCTATGACCCAAGAACACCATCCCCACCGTCAAACATGGAGGTGGAAACATTATGCTTTGGGGGTGTTTTTCTGCTAAGGGGACAGCACAACTTCACCGCATCAAAGGGACGATGGACGGGGCCATGTACCGTGAAATCTTGGGTGAGAACCTCCTTCCCTCAGCCAGGGCATTGAAAATGGGTCGTGGATGGGTATTCCAGCATGACAATGACCCAAAACACACGGCCAAGGCAACAAAGGAGTGGCTCAAGAAGAAGCACATTAAGGTCCTGGAGTGGCCTAGCCAGTCTCCAGACCTTAATCCCATAGAAAATCTGTGGAGGGAGCTGAAGGTTCGAGTTGCCAAACGTCAGCCTCGAAACCTTAATGACTTGGAGAAGATCTGCAAAGAGGAGTGGGACAAAATCCCTCCTGAGATGTGTGCAAACCTGGTGGCCAACGACAAGAAACGTCTGACCTCTGTGATTGCCAACAAGGGTTTTGCCACCAAGTACTAAGTCATGTTTTGCAGAGGGGTCAAATACTTACTTCCCTCATTAAAATGCAAATCAATTTATAACATTTTTGACATGCGTTTTTCTGGATTTTGTTGTTGTTGTTATTCTGTCTCTCACTGTTCAAATAAACCTACCATTAAAATTATAGACTGATCATTTCTTTGTCAGTGGGCAAACGTACAAAATCAGCAGGGGATCAAATACTTTTTTCCCTCACTGAAGCGGCGGCCTGACTTTGATGATTCCCGCTCACGGCCACCAAAACCGGTGAGGATTATCCGAACCGGTCCTGGGCCTCCCCTAGGTCAACTCGGCCTCAAATGAGTACCTGGTGCGGTGTGTAGTAAACATCGGCGTTAGGGAGACAAAGACGGCTGGGCGTGATTCTGGCCGCACCACCCACTCATAGGTGTGACGTGTCGGCCTTCGTCGGTGCTACTGGCTAACAGTACCTGCCTCCAACGGCCTGTTAGGGCTACACGGGGGACCTTTGTCTTTGTTACACGCGTGTGCGTGTGTTCGTGCGTGCGGCACGTTGCGTGCGCGTGCAGCAGACCATGGAGGTGGCGCTCACGGACGAGGAGCGCAAGCTGCTGATGCAGGAGGGGATGCCGATGCCCGCGCACCTGCCCCTCACCAAGGTGAGCACGACCCCCTTGACCCCCTCGATCCCCTCGACCCCCTTGACCCCCTCGACCCCCTTGACCCCCTCGACCCCCTCGACCCCATCGACCCCCTCGACCCCCTCGACCCCCTCGACCCTTGCGCCCCTCCCACCCGAGCTTCGCTCTCGGTTCCCATCACCCACCAGGACACTGTGAGCTGATACACAAAGACACAGATCCCCCGTGTTGCCTATAGCAAGGCTGTTGGGGCAAGTGCTCTTCTTACACGACAGGGTGGGGTGGCCAGCAACATGCCAGGATGTTTTAGACACCGCAACAGGAACTCGTTTTTAGGCTGAGTCGAGCTAGGGGAGGTCCTAAGACCGGTTCAGACGTTGGCTGTCACCGTTACTGGTTGTGAGCGGACATGGAACTCGGGTCTTTGCCGGGTTCGTAGCGCGGCACGCTGATCGCCGCTCCGCAAGAGACAGGACGCACTTGTGCACAGCGCCGGGATGAAGCCAGTGCGGGCCCTGTAGCATGTGATGTTATAGAGGGGCCCTGAATTAAAAAACACGTAAATATTACAACACAAATTTGTAAATTGCATAGTAAAGCAATTGCATTTTTTCACTTGCTAAACGGCCAGATTATACGACAAATCGCTAACCTTAAACACCCAGTCGTTCGTAAAAGTTGAAGGCGGTATAGTACTATAGCAAGAGCAAGTGCAGACTCACTAAACCGGAATTGATAGCTTGCAAGCATTTAGCGCGGGGCCCTTGAAGGTGCGGAGCCCGTAGCTACTACATGTATAGCTACTTGTGCTACCACTGCTTGTGCGTTGAACTTTATTCGCACCGCGCTAATCGGAGGTGCGGGGGTAAAGACGACAAACTCAACACAAACAGCGGTTCTAGAGAAATGAGTTCGTCAATCGAGACGATGGTTTAAAAGTGTACAGCTCCAGGGAAGATCGTTCCAGACGGCCGCAAAAGCGCATCTGAAAGCGCCGCGCGATGCGGCGACCACCGCCTTTGTTCAGCCCGAAGCCACCGCTTCCGTGAGAGCGGTGAGCAGAGGTCGCAAACGGGATTTGATTCCTTACCTGTACCCGTACCCGGCCGCACGGGTAGCCGGGTATCGGGTAGCGTACGGGTAGGGAACGGGTACCCGTATCCAGCTGGGTACGGGTACCCGTTCCCTACCCGTACCCTACCCGAAATGAGTGACAAACGGTTACTCACCACTCTTTGGTTCTTTCGGTAAAGTCACGTATAAAGATAAAATAATAAATTAAATAATAGCATACTAGGACGTTTATTATTATTTTTTTATTATTTTATCTTTATACGTGACTTTACCGAAAGAACCAAAGAGTAATTCCTGCAGTCACGAAAGCTCCAAATTAAGATTGGTTACTCACCAGTGACTCATGGCCTACCCGTACCCGTACCCGTACCCGGCCGCACCAGGGTCGCAAACGGCTACCCGTACCCATACCCGGCCGGGTACGGGTAGCCGGGTACCGGGTAGGGTACGGGTATCGGGTACCCGATTGCGACCTCTGCCGATGAGCAGAGTGGCACGCGCGATGGTTCATTCTCCGTGACGGGATCAGCGAGGGTTTTGCCGTTCGTTTTGTGGCGAGTTGCGGCCTTGGTTCTAACCGCCCGGCACACCACATCACGCGTCCCCCTCGCTATGGCTGCGGCTGCCCCCCCCCCTCACCCACCGCGTCCCGCAGGTGGAGGAGCGGGTGCTGAAGCGCGTGCGGCGCAAGATCCGGAACAAGCAGTCGGCACAGGAGAGCCGGCGGCGCAAGAAGGAGTACGTGGATGGCCTCGAGAGCAGGTGACGGGGTNGGGGGGGCAGCGGGGGCAGCAGGGTGGGGGCATGGGGGGGGGCATGGGCAGCGTGCCCATTGGAAGAGAGGCCATGCCATCGAGCGAGAGAGAGAGAGGGCCATGCCCCCGCGGTGACAGGCCGTGGGGTTTGTGACGGAGCCCCCAGGCTGGACGGTGAGGGGACATGCCCTTGGGAAAGAGACCACGGGTACCGGGTCATGACCACGAGAGGGACGTTTCCGTGAAGGGGGAGGCTGACGTGCGCGCGCACGTGTGTGTGTACGTGTGTGTACGTGTGTAGGCATCTTTATACGTGTGTGTGTGGTGTGCGTGTATGCTGTATGTGTGTGTGTATGCTGTACGTGTGTACGTGCGTATTCTACCTGTGTGTAAGACGTACGTGTGTGTATGCTGTACGTGTGTGTATGGTGTGTGCATGCTGTATGTGTGTGTGTGTATGCTGTACGTGTGTACATGCGTATTCTACCTGTGTGTATGCTGTACCTGTGTGTGTATGCTGTACGTGTGTGTATGCTGTACGTGTGTGTATGCTGTACGTGTGTGTATGGTGTGTGTGTGTATGGTGTGTGTGTGTATGGTGTGTGTGTGTATGCTGTACGTGTGTGTATGCTGTACGTGTGTGTGTATGCCGTACGTGTGTACATGCGTATTCTACCTGTGTGTAAGACGTACGTGTGTGTGTGTGTGTATGCTGTACGTGTGTGTGGTGTGTGTGTGTGTGCTGTACGTGTGGTGTGTGTGTATATACTGTACGTGTGTATGTGTAAGCCGTACGTGTGTGTGTGTGCTGTACGTGTGTGTGTGCACTTGTGCAGGGTGTCTACATGCACCGTTCACAACCATGAGCTCCAGCGGAAGATGCAGCAGCTGGAGAAGCAGAATCTGTGAGTATCACCAGCAGCAGCAGTAGCAGCAGCAGCAGCAGCACCAAAAGGGCAGCAGCAGCAGCAGCACCAAAAGGGCAGCAGCAGCAGCAGCTCCAGCAACAGTAGCAGCAGGGCAGCAGCAGCAGGGCAGCCAATGTGGCCAGAGTGAAGCCAAACCCCTCCACACCAGGGACGCGCTCAGAATTCGTCAGAGGAAAAGCGCCCGTCACGGAGAGCGATTCGTGCTTGAGTGTTTGTGTGTACGGTGCCAAAGGGTGTGCCGCGTCGGGTGGAGGAGGGCGTACGACACGCACTGCATTCCACGAGCGCGATCCCACCCAAAGAAATACATAGCGGGCGCATCGCGACATCGCTCGCTAAACCCCACGTGTTAAACATGTAATAAAGCTCGTTGAGGCGACTTCTGGAATCCGTCTTTTATTCAACTTATCTTACAGTTACTCCACGCTACTGCTAGGCAGCGTAAAGGGACAGATATACAGAGAGAGACGCACTGCCACGTGGCAACTCGGAGCCCCGCTCTCGCGTAGCCTCCCCCCTCTGTTTGTTCCCGTTCTGACCACGTGTCGTTCGTCTCCACCCCTATTGAATACCCGGGTCACGTGGTACGTTTCCGCCAATCCTCGTTAGCCTCCATGGAATCTTCCAGGCTCCCTCGTCAGCTCCCGGGACCACGCCCCTGACTCTTCTCCCATTGGCTGTGGCCAAAGCCAACAGAACCAATCCTTATAGCTGTCACCTTTCCATCACATCAGGGCCATGCCCCTGACTCATCTCCCCATTGGCTGTAAACCAGGACCGGCAGAGACAATCACCATGACGAGTTGTGATACGTCAGTGAGCCGGATATATCCTCATATTACAAACATATGTGACTGCACGTGTACACGCACGCACGTGTACACTCGCGCACGCACACACGTGTATATGCACGCACGTGTACATGCTCGCATGCACGCACGTACGTGTACACGCTCGCACGCACGCACGAGCACATGTGGTGTGCGTCTTTCCCAGGTCCTTGCTGACGCAGCTGAGGCATCTGCAGTCCCTGATGAAGCAAGGCTCGGCCAAGGCAGCGCAGACTGGCACCTGCGTCATGGTGGGTTCACACACAAAGACAAAGATCCCCGCGTAGCCTTGACAGACTGTTGGTGCAAGTGCTGTCAGCGAGTAGCACCTATGAAGGCCGGCACTGTGGCACACGAGGGGGTGGGTGGCCAGCACCACGCCCGGCCGCCTTTGTCTCCCTAATGGCGGCTGTTTACACACCACACTGGGTACTGATTTGAGGCTGAGTCGACCTAGGGAGGCCCACAACCGGTTCAGATAATCGTCAACGATGTTGGTCGTGAGCGGGAATCGGACTCGGGTCGCTGGGTTCTTAGCGCAGCGAGCGAACCGCTACACTTCTGTAATAGAGGTTTTTTGGGTTAGAGCGTGTAAATATATAAATGTGTCGTTAAACCCGCCACCACCCGACACAGCTAATTAGTAAGGTTTGTCACGTGACCAGAACGTGCCAATTCGTTACTAGTACAGCACTAGTGTGTAGTGTAGTGTATAGTGTAGTATACTAGTACAGCACTCGTATGTATTGTATAGTGTAGTGTATAGTGTAGTATACTAGTACAGCACTAACCGGTGTGTTGGAGAGCCAAGCCACAACATTTACAATCCGAGTACGACGTTTTGCCAGTAATTACAACGAGCTTCATCAGGCGACAGCCAGATTTGTGGAGAAGTCCACCTGTTTCGTTCCTTATATACACACGCCATGCCACACACTCACCATGCCACAACAACAACATCAACCGCCATTCGCCACTAAATGGCGGTGACGTCACCATGACGCTTGTGACAGGCTGTGTGCACGTTGAGGCCACGTGAAGTGTCAAACGCCCGCTGGCAGGAGGTCACGGGGCAGACCCAGGTGCCATGGGTCGACTGACTGAGATGACTAGCTGATGTACACCTGTGCCCCCTACTGTGCCAACCTTTCCCGGTACACTGAGAGTGAGATCCCCCTGTAGTTGTTACAGTCTGTGCTTTCCTGGTCTCAGACTCTGGATCGCCTTTAGTACTTCCTCAACAGATGGCACCTCAGCCAGCCACTCACAGGGGGTGACTTCTTCCAATATTTGAGACACCGCAGCCTCAGCAGGGTCATCCCAACTTTGTCCCACGATGTTTTCCATGCCGAGGGATTTTCCCTCCGCCAGGACTTCACAGAAATGCTCAGCAAATCTGCAAACCTGTTCCTCGGGTCGGAGATTGGATCACCATTTTTTCCCATAATGATGGTAATAGGTGTGGCGCTGCAGGTTACTTTTTTATGGAGTTAAATAGTGATTTGTGATCGTGGGCCATTGAGGCAGACTCCATCTCCTCAGCAACCCGCAACCACCACCCATCCTTGCAGTGCCTCACGGCTCTCCGAACCTCAGTGCGAAGGCTGCGGTAAGCCTCCTCATTCTCTGACGTGGGATGCTGTAGCCGATGAGAGTAGGCCTGTCGCTTTTTCTCAGCCAGCCTGAACACCTCCTCTGTCAGCTAGGGTCTCTGGGGAGGTCTGGACCGCGTACCCAAAGCAGCCATTGCAGCTGTATGAGCCACAGTCCTAAACCTCGCCCATTTCCCCTCGACATCTGGAGGAGTGGGGGATGATGCCAACCCCAGCCGCAAGCGATGATGAAATTCTCGCTTGCAACTTTCATCAGCTAGCTGAGACCAGACCACCTTGGGTTTGAATGGAGTCCTGGGTGTATACCCACCACCGGAGTGGAAGAATGGCAGGCGCATCTTACAGATGACAAGTCGATGGTCAGTGGGCAGATTAGCTCCACGGTAGGTCCTGGTGTCAAGGATATCGGCCCGCATCCACTGTTCGGTCACTACGTAGTCCGGCAGATGTTCTTGCTTGGACCCGGCATGCATACATGATGTTGTGTGGATGCACCAATGCTGGAACAGCGTGTTGGTAATTACACATGGGCTGCACAAAAATCTAGCAGCCTCCTACCATTGTTATTGAACTGATCTGGCCCATGCCTTCAAAGCACTCCAGACCAGGTGCCAGCATCATGACCATCTCGGGCATTGAAGTCGCCAAACAGGATGACTCTATCCCGAGGTGCCACTTTAGCTAGCACCTGTGACAGGAGGTCATAGAAGCCATCTGACTCATCGGCCTTGCCTGCATCCCTCCACGGATGTTCGTCTTCGGTGGGGGCAAAATTAACCACGACCACCACTCCTCGCCTCCGGTTGATGGGAAGGCGATTCCAAAGTAGTCTGGGGCTTACTGCTTCCCACACCTCACCACCACGCTCCCACACCCCCTTCATTCTTTTGTTCAGAAGAAGAGCCACTCCCTGTTTTTTGGTAGTCTCCTGCCCCGAGTAGAGGACTGTCCACCCCTCATGGTGGCAGGAGCCAGAGCCAGTCCACTGGACCTCTTGAATCCAAGCGGTACCGGTCCAGCTCCCGACAGAGGAGTGGCAGCGTCTCCTCCGCAGTGTGCGTTCGAACATTTCATGTGGCCACCCTTAGTGTTTTTTTGTTTCTGGAGGAGCCCCGAGGGTAAAGATTCAATCTCCTGGCTCCGCCAAATGGGGTTTGGCCAGAAGACGTCATAGACGCCTGTCCCCCGGGCCTCCGGCACAAGCTTATTAATTAGATATTTTATACGTGGTTTTGTGGTAATTAATTGAAATGGGAGGGGTTACCAGCCCCTCGCACCCGTCCCGAGCCCCCATTTGGCCGCTGTGGTGGTTATAAACGCTACGAGGGGAATGGCCAATCTAAGTTGGCCCTCCCCCCACGGCACTGCCAACCACGGCGTTGCCGTCCGGCACCACGAGGAGGTCGGGGTTGTTTTTCACCGCGCCACGCTGACTAGGACACACACACTCACTGTGACGCTTCACACACACACACTTGCCGTAGTCATCCACACAACTTGCCATGGCACCGCTAGTACCGCACCCACCTGCCACAGCACCGCAGATGCACCTGCCATGACCCCTGCCATGACCCCTGCCATGACGCCTGCCACGACCCCCTCCACGACCCCCTCCACGACCCCTGCCACGACCCCCGCCACGACCCAGCCCCGACCCCTGCCACGACCTCCGACCCGATCACTGCCACGACCCCTGCCGTGACCCCCGCCACGACCTCTGCCATGACCCCCGCCACGACCTCTGCCATGACCTCCGCCATGACCCCTGCCATGACCCCCGCCACGACCCCTCCATGACCCCACGTTGCGTTGCCGCCCACGTTGTGCCGCCCGCGCAGGTGTTCCTGCTGTCGTTCGCCCTCATCCTCTACCCCAGCTGCGGCCCCTCCTCTCCTGCCACCTCGGCGCCCGCCACCTACCGCCCGCAAGGAGGTAAAGGCGGCCACGCGAGGTTTGGGCGGCGCCGGTGGTCGCACTCGCGCCTTGCGGCAGGAAGAGGCTGGGGGTTCGAATCTCCGACTGCGGCGCCCATCTGTGTGGCGTTCGCGTGCTCTACAGAGTGAGCGAGTGTGCGCAGTTTGTATGTTGGTAATTGGTTTTTTACCCTTTTATCTGGCAACAAAACTGACACCTTTTTTTTACGAGGAGTCATGTTTGCATAGACCACAATACCTGCGGTCATAATGCAAACAAAAAATACAACTCTGATAATGTATGCACTGTCCTTGAAGTTGATTGGTCCACACCCGAGACAGCTTTCCTTAGAGCCTCGTCTCACATGGGTTGGACCAGATGACGCCAAAAGGCACAGTTTGTATGTTCCTTCCTTGTTCTGCATGGGCTTCCTCTGGGATTTCGTCCCATGGCAACAAAAAAACAGAGAACCCAGAGTCAACCCATGCTCCTACTCCTCCCACCTCCCTCCTCCCCCTCCTCTTCCCTCCCCCTCCTCCCTCTCGCCTCCTCCTCGCTCCTCCTCCTACCGTCTCCTCCCGCCTCTCAGTGCTGTCCAGGTCACTGATGGACACCGACGCGGCCAGAGTCGTCGCCCCCACGGACGACCCCTATGGGGCCTCCCCAGGGCCTCCCATCCCGCCCGTCGCCCCGGCCGCTCCCGGCCGCCCGGCCCAGCCCGAGGCCGCGGTCGGAGTTGCGGCATCCGAGGAGGGCCCTGGCCCAGTGGCCTCTGACCCCAGGAGGAGACTCGACCAGATCCAGCGCACTCACCCTCGCCCACCCTCACCCACCCCTCACCTCACCCCCTCCACCTACCCTCACCCACCCCTCACCTACCCTCACCACCCCTCACCTACCCTCACCCTCACCTACCCCTACCCACCCTCACCCTCGCCCACCCCTCACCCACCCCTCACCCTCGCCCACCCCTCACCCACCCTCACCTACCCCTCACCTACCCCTCACCTACCCCCACCTACCCCTCACCCTCACCTACCCCTCACCCACCCCTCACCCTCACCTACCCCTCACCCTCACCCACCCCTCACCTACCCCTCACCTACCCCCTCACCTACCCCTCACCCACCCCTCCACCCACCCCCTCACCCTCACCTACCCCTCACCCACCCCTCACTCTCACCTACCCCTCACCCACCCCTCACTCTCACCTGCCCCTCACTCTCACCTACCCCTCACCCACCCCTCACTCTCACCTGCCCCTCACTCTCACCTACCCCTCACCCACCCCTCACTCTCCACCTACCCCTCACCCCTCACCTACCCCTCACCCACCCTCACCCTCGCCCACCCCTCACCCACCCCTCACCCTCGCCCACCCCTCACCCACCCCTCACCTACCCCTCACCTACCCCTCACCTACCCCTCACCCTCACCTACCCCTCACCCACCCCTCACCCTCACCTACCCCCACCCTCACCCACCCCTCACCTACCCCTCACCTACCCCTCACCTACCCCTCACCCACCCCTCACCCTCACCTACCCCTCACCCACCCCTCACCCTCACCACCCCTCACCTACCCCTCACCTACTCCTCACCCTCACCTACCCCTCACCTACCCCTCACCCCCTCACCTACCCCTCACCTACCCCTCACCACCTCACCCACCCTCACCCTACCTACCCCTCACCCACCCCCTCACTCTCACCTACCCCTCACCCACCCCTCACTCTCACCTGCCCCTCACTCTCACCTACCCTCACCCACCCCTCACTCTCACCTACCCCTCACTCTCACCTACCCCTCACCTATCCCTCACTCTCACCCGCCCCAGAGGGCTGGGACGAGCCGGACTTGGTGGCGGCCCCCAGCGTGGTGCGTGCCCTCCCGGCCCTTACCGCCGCCCTGCGCTCCTCCTCGCGCCAGCTGCTGCACGGACTCACGGGCGCCGGCCACACCGAGCACGACGTGGTACGCCAATGGGGGGGGGGGGGGGGGGGGGGGGTGCAGGGCGACTGGAGTGAGTGAGTGTGTGTGGTGTGAGAGTGAGTAGTGTCGCGGCTACAGTGAGGGAAAAAAGTATTTGATCCCCTGCTGATTTTCTACGTTTGCCCACTGACAAAGAAATGATCAGTCTATAAATTTAATGGTAGGTTTATTCAACAGTGAGAGACAAAATAACAACAACAAAATCCAGAAAAACGCATGTCAAAAATGTTATAAATTGATTTGCATTTTAATGAGGGAAATAAGTATTTGACCCCCTCTCAATCAGAAATATTTCTGGCTCCCAGGTGTCTTTTATACAGGTAACGAGCTGAGATTAGGAGCACACTCTTAATCAATCAGCTTCCATACTGTTCACCATGGCCAAGACCAAAGAGCTCTCCAAGGATGTCAGGGACAAGATTGTAGATTTACACAAGGCTGGAATGGGCTACAAGACCATCACCAAGCAGCTTGGTGAGAAGGTGACAACAGTTGGTGCGATTATTCGCAAATGGAAGAAACACAAAATAACTGTCAATCTCCCTCGGCCTGGGGCTCCATGCAAGATCTCACCTCGTGGAGTTGCAATGATCATGAGAACGGTGAGGAATCAGCCCAGAACTACACGGGAGGATCTTTTCAATGATCTCAAGGCAGCTGGGACCATAGTCACCAAGAAAACAGTTGGTAACACACTACGCCGTGAAGGACTGAAATCCTGCAGCGCCCGCAAGGCCCCCCTGCTCAAGAAAGCACATATACATGCCCGTCTGAAGTTTGCCAATGAACATCTGAATGATTCAGAGGACAACTGGGTGAAAGTGTTGTGGTCAGATGAGACAAAAATGGAGCCATTTGGCATCAACTCAACTCGCCGTATTTGGAGGAGGAGGAATGCTGCCTATGACCCCAAGAACACCATCCCCACCGTCAAACATGGTGGTGGAAACATTATGCTTTGGGGGTGTTTTTCTGCTAAGGGGACAGGACAACTTCACCGCATCAAAGGGACGATGGACGGGGCCATGTACCGTCAAATCTTGGGTGAGAACCTCCTTCCCTCAGCCAGGGCATTGAAAATGGGTCGTGGATGGGTATTCCAGCATGACAATGACCCAAAACACACGGCCAAGGCAACAAAGGAGTGGCTCAAGAAGAAGCACATTAAGGTCCTGGAGTGGCCTAGCCAGTCTCCAGACCTTAATCCCATAGAAATCTGTGGAGGGAGCTGAAGGTTCAGTTGCCAAACGTCAGCCTCGAAACCTTAATGACTTGGAGAAGATCTGCAAAGAGGAGTGGGACAAATCCCTCCTGAGATGTGTGCAAACCTGGTGGCCAACGACAAGAAACGTCTGACCTTTGCCAACAAGGGTTTTGCCACCAAGTACTAAGTCATGTTTTGCAGAGGGGTCAAATACTTACTTCCCTCATTAAAATGCAAATCAATTTATAACATTTTTGACATGCGTTTTTCTGGATTTGTTGTTGTTATTCTGTCTCTCACTGTTCAAATAAACCTACCGTTACAATTATAGACTGATCATTTCTTTGTCAGTGGGCAAACGTACAAAATCAGCAGGGGATCAAATACTTTTTACCCTCACTGAAGCGGCGGCCTGACTTTGATGATTTCCGCTCACGGCCACCAAAACCGGTGAGGATTATCCGGACCGGTCCTGGGCCTCGCCTAGATCAACTCGGCCTCAAATGAGTACCTGGTGCGGTGTGTAGTAAACATCGGCATTAGGGAGACAAAGACGGCCACACCACCCACTCATAGGTGCGACGTGTCGGCCTTCGTCGGTGCTACTGGCTAACAGCGCCTGCCCCCCCAACGGCCTGTTAGGGCTACACGGGGGACCTTTGTCTTTGTTACACGCGTGTGCGTGTGCGTGTGTGCGCGTGCAGCAGACCATGGAGGTGGCGCTCACGGACGAGGAGCGCAAGCTGCTGATGCAGGAGGGGATGCCGATGCCCGCTCACCTGCCCCTCACCAAGGTGAGCACGACCCCCTTGACCCCCTCGACCCCCTCGACCCCCTCGATCCCCTCGACCCCCTCGACCCTTGCGCCCCTCCCACCCCGAGTTTCGCTCTCGGTTCCCATCATCCACCAGGACACTGTGAGCTGACACACAAAGACACAGATCCCCCGTGTCGCCTATAGCAAGGCTGTCGGGGCAAGTGCTCTTCTTACACGACAGGGTGGGGTGGCCAGCAACATGCCAGGATGTTTTAGACACCGCAACAGGAACTCGTTTTTAGGCTGAGTCGAGCTAGGGGAGGTCCCAAGACCGGTTCAGACGTTGGCTGTCACCGTTACTGGTTGTGAGCGGACATGGAACTCGGGTCTTTGCCGGGTTCGTAGCGCGGCACGCTGATCGCCGCTCCGCAAGAGACAGGACGCATTTGTGCACAGCGCCGGGATGAAGCCAGTGCGGGCCCTGTAGCATGTGATGTTATAGAGGGGCCCTGAATTAAAAAAACACGTAAATATTACAACACAAATTTGTAAATTGCATAGTAAAGCAATTGCATTTTTTCACTTGCTAAACGGCCAGATTATACGACAAATCGCTAACCTTAAACACCCAGTCGTTCGTAAAAGTTGAAGGCGGTATAGTACTATAGCAAGAGCAAGTGCAGACTCACTAAACCGGAATTGATAGCTTGCAAGCATTTAGCGCGGGGCCCTTGAAGGTGCGGAGCCCGTAGCTACTACATGTATAGCTACTTGTGCTACCACTGCTTGTGCGTTGAACTTTATTCGCACCGCGCTAATCGGAGGTGCGGGGTAAAGACGACAAACTCAACACAAACAGCGGTTCTAGAGAAATGAGTTCGTCAATCGAGACGATGGTTTAAAAGTGTACAGCTCCAGGGAAGATCGTTCCAGACGGCCGCAAAAGCGCATCTGAAAGCGCCGCGCGATGCGGCGACCACCGCCTTTGTTCAGCCCGAAGCCACCGCTTCCGTGAGAGCGGTGAGCAGAGGTCGCAAACGGGATTTGATTCCTTACCTGTACCCGTACCCGGCCGCACGGGTAGCCGGGTATCGGGTAGCGTACGGGTAGGGAACGGGTACCCGTATCCAGCTGGGTACGGGTACCCGTTCCCTACCCGTACCCTACCCGAAATGAGTGACAAACGGTTACTCACCACTCTTTGGTTCTTTCGGTAAAGTCACGTATAAAGATAAAATAATAAATTAAATAATAGCATACTAGGACGTTTATTATTATTTTTTTACTATTTTATCTTTATACGTGACTTTACCGAAAGAACCAAAGAGTAATTCCTGCAGTCACGAAAGCTCCAAATTAAAATTGGTTACTCACCAGTGACTCATGGCCTACCCGTACCCGTACCCGTACCCGGCCGCACCAGGGTCGCAAACGGCTACCCGTACCCATACCCGGCCGGGTACGGGTAGCCGGGTACCGGGTAGGGTACGGGTATCGGGTACCCGATTGCGACCTCTGCCGATGAGCAGAGTGGCACGCGCGATGGTTCATTCTCCGTGACGGGATCAGCGAGGGTTTTGCCGTTCGTTTTGCGGCGAGTGCGGCCTTGGTTCTAACCGCCCGGCACACCACATCACGCGTCCCTCTCGCTATGGCTGCGGCTGCCCCCCCCCCCGCTCTCACCGCGTCCCGCAGGTGGAGGAGCGGGTGCTGAAGCGCGTGCGGCGCAAGATCCGGAACAAGCAGTCGGCACAGGAGAGCCGGCGGCGCAAGAAGGAGTACGTGGACGGCCTCGAGAGCAGGTGACGGGGTGGGGGGGGGCAGCGGGGGCAGCGGGGGCAGCAGGGTGGGGGGCCTGGGGGGGGGGCAAGGGCAGAGTGCCCATTGGAAGAGAGGCCATGCCATCGAGCGAGAGAGAGAGAGGGCCATGCCCCCGCGGTGACAGGCCGTGGGGTTTGTGACGGAGCCCCAGGCTGGACGGTGAGGGGGCCATGGCCTTGTAGAGAAGAGCCATGGCCTTGGGAAAGAGACCACGGGGTACCGGTCATGACCACGAGAGGGACGTGTCCGTGAAGGGGGAGGCTGACGTGCGCGCACGTGTGTGTGTACGTGTGTGGGCATCTTTATACGTGTGTGTATGGTGTGTGCATGCTGTATGTGTGTGTGTATGCTGTACGTGTGTACATGCGTATTCTACCTGTGTGTATGCTGTACCTGTGTGTGTATGCTGTACGTGTGTGTATGCTGTACGTGTGTGTATGGTGTGTGTGTGTATGCTGTACGTGTGCGTATGGTGTGTGTGTGTATGCTTTACGTGTGTGTATGCTGTACGTGTTTACATGCGTATTCTACCTGTGCGTAAGACGTACGTGTGTGTGTGCACTTGTGCAGGGTGTCTACATGCACCGTTCACAACCATGAGCTCCAGCGGAAGATGCAGCAGCTGGAGAAGCAGAATCTGTGAGTAGCACCAGCAGCAGCAGCACCAGCAGGGCAGCACCAACAGGGCAGCACCAACAGGGCAGCAGCATCAACGGCAGCAGCAGCAGCAGGGCAGCCGATGTGGCCAGAGTGAAGCCAATACCCTCCACACCAGAATTCGTCAGAGGAAAAGCGTCCGTCACGGAGAGCGATTTGTGCTTGAGTGTTTGTGTGTACGGTGCCAAAGGGTGTGCCGCGTCGGGTGGAGGAGGGCGTACGACACGCACTGCATTCCACGAGCGCGATCCCACCCAAAGAAATACATAGCGGGCGCATCGCGACATCGCTCGCTAAACCCACGTGTTAAACACATGTGACTGCACGTGTACACGCACACACGTGTGCACTCGCGCACGCACACACGTGTTTACGCACGCACGTGTGCACGCTCGCACGCACGCACGTACGTGTACACGCACGCACGCACGAGCACATGTGGTGTGCGTCTTTCCCAGGTCCCTGCTGACGCAGCTGAGGCATCTGCAGTCCCTAATGAAGCAAGGCTCGGCCAAGGCAGCGCAGACTGGCACCTGCGTCATGGTGGGTTCACACACAAAGACAAAGATCCCCCGCGTAGCCTTGACAGACTGTTGGTGCAAGTGCTGTCAGCGAGTAGCACCTATAGCGATGTTTACACACTGCACCAGGTACTGATTTGAGGCTGAGTCGACCTAGGAGAGGCTCACAACCGGCTCAGATAATCGTCAACGATGTTGGTCGTGAGCGGGAATCGGACTCGGGTCGCTGGGTTCTTAGCGCAGCGCATGAACCGCTACACTTCCATAATAGAGGTTTTTTGGGTTAGATCACGTAAATATATAAATGTGTAGTTAAACCCGTCACCACCCGACACAGCTAATTAGTAAGGTTTGTCACGTAACCAGAACGTGCCAATTCGTTACTAGTACAGCACTAGTGTGTAGTGTAGTGTATAGTGTAGTATACTAGTACAGCACTCGTATGTATTGTATAGTGTAGTGTATAGTGTAGTATACTAGTACAGCACTAACCGGTTGTGTGTTGGAGAGCCAAGCCACAACATTTACAATCTGAGTACGACGTTTCGCCAGTAATTACAACCAGCTTCATCAGGCGACAGCTAGATTTGTGGAGAAGTCCACCTGTTTCGCTCCTTATATACACACGCCATGCCACACACTCACCATGCCACAACAACAACCGCCATTCGCCACTAAGTGGCGGTGACGTCACCACGACGCTTGTGCCAGGCCATGTGCACTTTGAGGCCACGTGAAGTGTCTCTGGCAGGAGGTCACGGGGCAGACCCAGGTGCCACGGGTCGACTGACTGAGATGACTGGCTGATGCGCCACCTGTGCCCCCTACTGTGCCAACTTGCTGTGCTTTAGCCACCCGGCGCTCTGCTCGTTGTTGTGAGCGTCGCTCCTCCGCCCTCCGTTGTTGTTGGAGGGCAACTGCTGCTGTTATTGCGCTGATCTGGCCCATGCTTTTCAATCACTCCAGACCAGGTGCCAGCATCATGACCAACTCGGGCATTGAAGTCGCCAAACAGGATGACACTATCCGAGGGGCCACTTTAGCTAGCACCTGTGACAGGTGGTCATAGAAGCCATCTGACTCATCGGCCTTGCCTGCATCCCTCCACGGATGTTCGTCTTCGGTGGGGCATAAGTAACCACGACCACCACTCCTCGCCTCTGGTTGATGGGAAGGCGAGCCCAAAGTAGTCTGGGGATTACCGCTTCCCACACCTCACCGCCACGCTCCCACACCCCCTTCATTATTTTGTTCAGAAGAAGAGCCACTCTCTGTTGTTTGGTAGTCTCCTGCCCCGAGTAGAGGACTGTCCACCCCTTATGATGGCAGGAGCCAGAGCCGGACCTCCTGAATACCACAGAGATCCAGGCGGTACCGGTCCAGCTCCCGACAGAGGAGTGGCAGCCTCTCCTCCGCAGTGAGCGTTCGAACATTTCACGTGGCCACCCTTAGTGGTTTTTTGTTTCTGGAGGAGCCCCGAGGGTAAAGATTCAATCTCCTGGCTCTGCCAAATGGGGTTTGGCCAGGAGACGTCATAGACGCCTGTGCCCCCGGGCCTCCGGCACAAGCTTATTAATTAGATATTTTATACGTGGTTTTGTGGTAATTAATTGAAAGGGGAGGGTTACCAGCCCCTCGCACCCATCCAGAGCCCCCATTTGGCCGCTGTGGTGGTTATAAACGCTACGAGGGGAATGGCCAATCTAAGTTGGCCCTCCCCCCACGGCACTGCCCACCACAGCGTTGCCGTCCGGCACCACGAGGAGGTCGGGAGTTGTTTTTCACCACGCCACGTTGACTAGGACACACACACTCACTGTGATGCTTCACACACACACACACTCACTTGCCGTAGTCATCCACACAACTTGCCATGGCACCGCTACTACCGCACCTACCTGCCACAGCACCGCAGATGCACCTGCCATGACCCCTGCCATGACCCTTGCCATGACCCCCGCCACGACCCCTGCCACGACCCCTGCCACGACCCCCTCCATGACCCCGCCACGACCCCGCCATGATCCCTACCACGACCTCTGCCACGACCCCCTCCATGACCCCAGCCATGACCCCGCCACGACCCCTGCCACGACCCCCTCCATGACCCCAGCCACGACCCCTGCCATGACCCCTGCCATGACCCCTCCATGACCCCCGCCACGACTGCCCTCCATGACCCCTGCCATGACCCCTGCCATGACCCCTACCGCAATCCCTGCCACGACCCCCGCCACGACTCCCCTCCATGACCCCCTCCATGACCCCTGCCACGACTCCCCGCCATGACCCCGCCACGACTCCCCTCCATGACCCCCTCCATGACCCCTGCCACGACCCCTGCCATGACCCCTGCCATGACCCCCTCCATGACCCCCGCCACGACTGCCCTCCATGACCCCTGCCATGACCCCTGCCATGACCCCTACCGCAATCCCTGCCACGACCCCCGCCACGACTCCCCTCCATGACCCCCTCCATGACCCCAGCCACGACCCCTGCCATGACCCCTGCCATGATCCCCTCCATGACCCCCGCCACGACTGCCCTCCATGACCCTGCCATGACCCCTGCCATGACCCCTACCGCAATCCCTGCCAAGACCCCCGCCACGACTCCCCTCCATGACCCCCTCCATGACTCCCTCCATGACCCCCGCCACGACTCCCCTCCATGACCCCTCCATGACCCCGCCACGACTCCCCTCCATGACCCCCTCCATGACCCCCGCCACGACTCCCCTCCATGACCCCCTCCATGACCCCCGCCACGACTCCCCTCAATGACCCCCTCCATGACCCCGCCACGACTCCCCTCCATGACCCCCGCCACGACTCCCCTCCATGACCCCCTCCATGACCCCTGCCACGACTCCCCGCCATGACCCCCGCCACGACTCCCCCATGCCCCCTCCATGACCCCCGCCACGACCCCTCCATGACCCCCTCCATGACCCCCGCCACGACTCCCCTCCATGACCCCTCCATGACCCTGCCACGACTCCCCGCCATGACCCCCGCCACGACTCCCTCCATGACTCCCATGACCCCTGCCATGACCCCCGCCACGACCCGCCACAACTCCCGCCACGACCTCTGCCATGACCCCCGCCACAACCCCTGCCACGACCCCCGCCACGACCCCTACCACGACCCCACGACCCCCTCCTGCCCACGTTGTGCCGCCCGTGCAGGTGTTCCTGCTGTCGTTCGCCCTCATCCTCTACCCCAGCTGCGGCCCCTCCTCTCCTGCCACCTCGGCGCCCGCCACCTACCGCCCGCAAGGAGGTAAAGGCGGCCACGCGAGGTTTGGGCGGCGCCGGTGGTCGCGCTCGCGCCTCGCGGCAGAAGAGGCTGGGGGTTCGAATCTCCGACTGCGGCGCCCATCTGTGTGGCGTTCGCGTGCTCTACAGAGTGAGCGAGTGTGCGCAGTTTGTATGTTGGTAATTGGTTTTTTACCCTTTATCTGGCAACAAACTGACACCTTTTTTTTACGAGGAGTCATGTTTGCATAGACCACAATACCTGCGGTCATAATGCAAACAAAAAACACAACTCTGATCATGTATGCACTGTCCTTGAAGTTGATTGGTCCACACCCGAGACAGCTTTCCTTAGAGCCTCGTCTCACATGGGTTGGACCAGATGACGCCAAAAGGCACAGTTTGTATGTTCCTTCCTTGTTCTGCATGGGCTTCCTCTGGGATTTCGTCCCATGGCAACAAAAAAACAGAGAACCCAGAGTCAACCCATGCTCCTACTCCTCCCACCTCCCTCCTCCCCCCTCCTCCTCCTCCCCCTCCTCCCTCTCGCCTCCTCCTCGCTCCTCCTCCTACCGTCTCCTCCCGCCTCTCAGTGCTGTCCAGGTCACTGATGGACACCGACGCGGCCAGAGTCGTCGCCCCCACGGACGACCCCTATGGGGCCTCCCCAGGGCCTCCCATCCCGCCCGTCGCCCGGCCGCTCCCGGCCGCCCGGCCCAGCCCGAGGCCGCGGTCGGAGTCGCGGCATCCGAGGAGGGCCCTGGCCCAGTGGCCTCTGACCCCAGGAGGAGACTCGACCAGATCCAGCGCAAGGAGGAGGAGGAGGAGACGGGCAGGAGGCACGGGGCCCCGGAAGGACGGGGCCCAGGAACCGGACGGCGCCGGGCGCCGCCGGGGACACGGGGAGCGCCGACGTCCCTACGCGGGGCCCAGACTGGGGCCAGATGGGGCCCAAGTCGGAGTCCCTCCTGGGAGGCCGTGGGCAGCCTCCGCTGCACGTGACGGCCGGGGAGATGTAGGGAGACGGGAGTGGAGGCCACTGGAGATCGGCCGACGGCGACTACGACGATGATGATGTTGTTGATGATGGTGATGTTTGTATTCCATAGTGAATTTTATAGTAGCGCGTGTACAGGCGTTGAGTCGATCAACTGCTGGATGAGGGCCACCCCAAGCTGTTATTTGACCGTCCGCCGTCCCGCGAGGGAGCGGCAGGTTGGTGTTGAAGGCGGGAGCGTAGAATGTGAGAACGTACAGCACAACAACTGGTTCTGCTGTACGGCCCTCCGTTGTGGCGACTGCACGTAGCCCTGCAGCCATAGCAACAACAGCAACCCATAGCAACCCATTCACCAAAGCACTAATCAGGTTCCATTCCTGGTCATTTGTTCACGAGATTTTGTATTAGCCGTAGTGTGTGTCGTGTGTGGGTAGCGGTAGGTAGTGTGTGTCGTGTGTGTGTGTAGCGGTAGGTAGTGTGTGTCGTGTGTGTGTGTGGGTAGCGGTAGGTAGTGTGTGTCGTGTGTGTGGATAGCGGTAGTGTAGCGCTTCGAATCCGGCGACCCGAGATCGATTCCCGCGCACGGCCAACACCAGTGACGATGATTTAAATCGGTCCTGGACCTCGCCTAGGTTGACTCAGCCTCAATGGGTACCTGGTTCGATGTGTAAACATCGTTACTAGGGAGACAAAGGCGGCCGAGGATTGTGCTGGTCACCCACCCCTCGTGTGCCGTACCGGCCTTCTTAGGATCTTGCTAACAGCACTTGCCCCCACAGTCGGTTAAGGCTCTACGGGGGAAACAGGAAGACTTATGGCAATCAGACTTCACGGAAATGCTCTCATGAACAACGTAAAAAATAAAAATTCAACATGCGGAAATTCCACGCATTAGTTACGCAAGCGCAAATAGTGCAGCGTGGTGAGGTTGTCGATGAATGCCGAGGGGCGAGGCGTAAGGGCCGTCCATAAATGACGTCACGCACCTAGGGCNGGGGGGGGGGTTCAGACTTTTGTGACGATGTGTGACGGGGGGGGGGGTTGAGAAATGTGACGTCACATCAAAATGCGCAACTTTAAATAAATATAGAATTTACACCATTGGAACCTCATTTGCCAGTAAAAAATATGATAATCGTTTTTTACCCTTCTATCTGGTAGTGCGCCTTTTGGCGTCATCTGGTCCAACCCATGTGAGACTAGGCTATAAGGAAAGCTGTCTCGGGTGTGGACCAATCAACTTCAAGGACAGTGCACATTATCAGTCATGTTTTTTGTTTGCATTATGACTGCAGGTATTGTGGTCTATGCAAACATGACTCCTTGTAAAAAAGGTGTCAGTTTGTTGCCAGATAGAAGGGTAAAAAACCAATGATCAAATATAGAATTGTTATAACAACACTAATCGTTATAACAACACTCCTACAACATCAGAGTGCAGCGCCACATTAAATGACAATAGTTTAAAGCGATTTGAATCATGTTTTATTTTCAAAATAGAAATATGGTTTTGGGGGGGGGGCAGAGCTTTGTGACGTCATATTTGGGGGGGGGTCTGACTTTTTGTGACCGAGGGGGAGGGGGGTCAAAAATCGTTCAAAATCCGTGACGTCATTTATGGACGCCCCCTAAGGCTAGGGATTAAGGGAAATGTAATTTTTGTAGCGTTTCGTAATGTCCTTTTGTAGCATTACGTAATTCGTTTTCTATGCTTGGAGCTAGCAATAGCACCGCTAGTATTCGCGTTAAGCTATTTTACGAGTTATCTGCTGTATGTACTTTATTTAACACAATTCACTTCAATGTGTGGTCTGCCAACAGCGATCACAGAAGTCTCGGGCCTTCCTAATGCACGGTGACGGACATTAATGACTGATTTCTGTTTAGATTGAAAGCTTTCGTGACTGCAGGGATTATATTCTTGGTTCTTTCGGTAAAGTCATCACGTAGAAGGGAAATAATAAAATAATAAAAATATTAAACAATAAAATTCTCACGACGTTTCGACTGCAACACAAGCAATCGTCATCAGGTGTGAAACATGTTCTTGCTGTGTTTTTTTCACACCTGATGATGGTTACTTGTGTTGCAGTCGAAACGTCGTGAGAATATTGTTTTGTANTTTTATTATTTTATTGTTTCCCTTCTACGTGACTTTACCGAAAGAACCAAGAATATAACTGCTTTCTGTTAACAATGTTAAATAATGTTTCATGATATTCATCAATAATTGTATACAGTATATGTTCTCGTTAGTTTAATTATGGGTTAGTGTTCAGGGTAGATGTTCGATTGAATACAAGAATCGTAGGAAGTGCAGAGCATATGTACAGCGATACGATCAGGTAGCGAAAGATAACGGTCGACTGACATACGGAAAATTCGGGTTACGGATCGCACTTGGGAACTTAACCCTTCCGTAACCCGGGGGACTGTATTTTTCTTTGTGTGAGCTTCGTCGATTGTTCGCCGTATCAAGGGGGTGGCCCAAACGCATTCCTGCGGAGGGAGCTGGTAGGAACGACTGTGAGGGCGGGCACAAGCCGGCGTGAGTAGGTTAAACGTTGAGTTTTATAAGGGCACCACGGGGTGACCAGCCCCTCCCCTCCCCACCCAGCCACANCCCTCCCACCCCCACCCAGCCCCTCCCCACCCTCCACCCAGCCCCTCCCCACCCAGCCCCTCCCCACCCTCCCACCTCCCACCAGCCCCTCCACACCCTCCCACCCAGCCCTCCCCACCCAAGCCCCTCCTCACCCTCCCCACCCAGCCTCCCCACCCTCCCACCCCCCCACCCAGCCCTCCACACCCTCCACCCAGGNCCCCCCACCCTCCCACCAAGCCCCTCCGCACCCTCCCCATCCAGCCCTCCCCACCCAGCCCCTCACCACCTCCCCACCCACCCAGCCCTCCCTCCCCACCCAGCCCTCCCTGCACAACGGACACAATAATCCCCTGTGTGCCGGTGGAAGCAGGTGGTTCCTACCAGTAAAAAGTAAATCTGTGCATGCAGAGAGAGAGCGAGCGGCCCTTGGGAAGCGGGGCCCCGTGGCACGAGCCCTTTCAGGAGCGCTGCCGCAGATTTCTAAACTGCAAACCTGCAAAGACAGACCAGCCACGCACGGGCGACCCAACAACCGATCGTGCGGCAAACCCCACGTGTGACATCACTCGGCAAATGAATGCGTCCTCGGGTTTATATCTCTCTTGTATCGCCGTGGAGATTTTTTTATCGCAGCTTTGTTCTTAAACATTTTACGCATTCTAGCAGCGAATTATTTGAACAGTGGAACGGGGGAAGAGAGGCACGGATGAGGTGGCGCGTGGCTTTTGACGAGAGCTCATGGTCGAGGAGTTCCCTATCTGAGCGTTCGTTCGTGGTGGTGGTGTGGAAGTGGTGGGTGGTGGGGGCGCATATCAGAACGTTTCAAGGTGACGGGCATTCACGACCACAGATGCAGCGCTGTGTGTCCGTGGTGGCGAGTTCCTTTCAAGCAACGGGCCGCTCGGCCAGAACGCAGAGCCCCCCCCCCCCCACTGTGGGAGCCCGTAGGGTCAGTAGGTTGGTCCAGATGTACTGTGACCCCCCACCCCCTTCACCCCCAATTAATTGACCCCCCCCCCCCACAATTTTTTTCTCCCTTTGCATATTCATTTTTGTTTTAAATAAACCTTTTGAAAAATATATATGACTTTTTTGAGAGAATAAAATGGGGGGGGGTGGGGGAGGGGTCACGAGACATCTGGACCACCCTGCAAAACGGAGACGCATCACAACCCCGCGCAAGGAACGAGGCGACCCAGGCCGCAGGGGATGCAGAGCGCAATTAACACCAACAACAACAACACCAACAACAACAACAACAGCAACACCAACAACAACAACAACAACAACACCAACAACAATAACACCAACAACACCACCAACACCACCAACAACACAACAAAACCAACAACAACACCAACAACAACACCAACAACAATAATAGTAACAACAACACCAACCTAACACGTCCCGTGTCAGTGACGCTGTGTGTGGCCGTAACAGGGAACATTTTTTAAAAATATATAATTTGTGACGTTCGGGAAATTTGCCAAATGATTATCTGCTCTGAAGAAGGACCATTGCCCAAAACGTCGCCTAATTATATGTGGCCTCGAGTCCGTGTGGTCTCCGAAGCGGTTCCAGATCTCCCTGCACACCGCACGCGTCACTGCCAACCCTCAACACGCGCGTGTGTGTGGAGGTGCAACACACACGCGTATATAAGGGCTTCAACTGCGAGGGATGCACAAACTAACAACATCGCCTGCCCCACCGGACCTTGACGCACTGGTGGTGGACAACCTCAACGATTTTCGACGGGACCCTTCCATGGTTTTAGCAGTTTGGGCGACGTGGACAAAGGCACATGGGACAATGGAGCCATGCCTTGCGCCCCATGGTCCAAGCATGCATGGATGTCTTGGGATCACAAAGGCACCTGGGACAATGGAGCCAGGCCTTGTGCCCCATGGTCCAAGCATGCGTGGATGTCTTGGATCACAAAGGCACCTGGGACAATGGAGCCATGCCTTGTGCCCCATGGTCCAAGCATGCGTGGATGTGTTGGGATCACAAAGGCACCTGGGACAATGGAGCCATGCCTTGTGCCCCATGGTCCAAGCATGCGTGGATGTGTTGGGTCACAAAGGCACCTGGGACAATGGAGCCATGCCTTGTGCCCATGGTCCAAGCATGCGTGGATGTGTTGGGATCACAAAGGCACCTGGGACAATGGAGCCATGCCTTGTGCCCCATGGTCCAAGCATGCGTGGATGTGTTGGGATCACAAAGGCACCTGGGACAATGGAGCCATGCCTTGTGCCCCATGGTCCAAGCATGCGTGGATGTGTTGGGATCACAAAGGCACCTGGGACAATGGAGCCATGCCTTGTGCCCCATGGTCCAAGCATGCGTGGATGTGTTGGGATCACAAAGGCACCTGGGACAATGGAGCCATGCCTTGTGCCCCATGGTCCAAGCATGCGTGGATGTGTTGGGATCACAAAGGCACCTGGGACAATGGAGCCATGCCTTGTCCCCATGGTCCAAGCATGCGTGGATGTGTTGGGATCACAAAGGCACCTGGGACAATGGAGCCATGCCTTGTGCCCATGGTCCAAGCATGCGTGGATGTGTTGGGATCACAAAGGCACCTGGGACAATGGAGCCATGCCTTGTGCCCCATGGTCCAAGCATGCGTGGATGTGTTGGGATCACAAAGGCACCTGGGACAATGGAGCCATGCCTTGTGCCCCATGGTCCAAGCATGCGTGGATGTGTTGGGATCACAAAGGCACCTGGGACAATGGAGCCATGCCTTGTGCCCCATGGTCCAAGCATGCGTGGATGTGTTGGGTCACAAAGGCACCTGGGACAATGGAGCCATGCCTTGTGCCCCATGGTCCAAGCATGCGTGGATGTGTTGGATCACAAAGGCACCTGGGACAATGGAGCCATGCCTTGTGCCCCATGGTCCAAGCATGCGTGGATGTGTTGGGATCACAAAGGCACCTGGGACAATGGAGCCATGCCTTGTGCCCGTGGTCCAAGCATGCGTGGATGTCTTGGGATCACAAAGGCACCTGGGACAATGGAGCCAGGCCTTGTGCCCCGTGGTCCAAGCATGCGTGGATGTCTTGGGATCACAAAGGCACCTGGACAATGGAGCCAGCCTTGTGCCCATGGTCCAAGCATGCGTGGATGTCTTGGGATCACAAAGGCACCTGGGACAATGGAGCCATGCCTTGTGCCCCATGGTCCAAGCATGCGTGGATGTCTTGGGGTCACAAAGGCACCTGGGACAATGGAGCCAGGCCTTGTGCCCCATGGTCCAAGCATGCATGGATGTCTTGGATCACAAAGGCACCTGGGACAATGGAGCCAGGCCTTGTGCCCCGTGGTCCAAGCATACGTGGATGTCTTGGGTCACGTAGCCGCAAGTTGACCCTATGTCGAGAGGCCGAGTTTTCAATGGCGGCCTCTCGTGCTTAAGTCACTTGACGCATGTTGAAACGCCCGTGGTCTGCGAGGTTGGATTTGGCGACGGCAGGTCAACATGCAAGCGGACATTGGCAGGGGGACCGTATCCCTGCCGTACATTAAGAAGAATGGCGAAAATCCATTAGCCGCGTGCGGTGCCATCCGGTATGCGGCCAGGACCCAGGGATTTGCAGATCACAGCCGAGCTGCGAATCGATAATTGTTTTTTACCCTTTTATCTTGCAACAAAACTGACACCTTTTTACGAGGAGTCATGTTCGCATAGACCACGATCACAACACACAGGACACACGCGGCTCCCATCCTCGAGCCCCGAGATCCAGACGCGCTCCACTGCACGAGAAACTCTCTAAGGCAGCGGTCGGGCACCTGTGGCTCGCGAGCCACATATGGCTCTTCCGGTGACGGCATATGGCTCCCAGACAATTCTGAGTAAAAAAAAAATCGGTTTGGAACTGATTTTAAAATACTTGTGATATCGCTTAATAATACCGTGTCGTTTTGAAGTGAAAAGAAATTCGTTTTGAAGATAAATTTCACGGGTCACGCCTGCACGAAGCTCAACCTCGCCACGTATGAACCAGACTACAAGGCCATCAGCACTATATGGCTCTCAATGCTATATATTTAGAAATATTTGGCTTTTATGGCTCTCCAGCCAAAAAGGTTCCCGACCCCTGGTGTAAGAAGTCGCGCCGCAGGAACGTGGAGTGACCTCGCGGGCCGGGCAGGGCGCCCTCTGCCGGCCAGAGAGCGGCGCAGCAGCAGCGGCGATGGCGGCCCACGCGAAGTTCATCTCCCGCACGGTGATGGTGCACAGCGGCAACGTGGACGCGGCCTACAAGCTGCTCAACAGGTGAAGGGGATTAGGGNGCTGTGAGGGGGGCTGAAGGGGTGCTGAGGGGGGGCTGAGGGGATAAGGGGGCCGGGGAACCCCACAAATGGGGCCCACGCGAGAATGACGCCTGGAAGCCTGCGCTAGGCCTCNGGCCCACGGGGTCGCCGCGTAGTTCATCCCCTTGGGCCCCCTTGGCCCCCTTGAGCTCCGGAGACCGCTGGGGTTCCCTGGGGCCACCGAGGGGACCCCTGGGGACCCGAGCCCCCACGAGGTCGTCCGCACAGGCCTCGGGCCTTGTCGCCCTTGCGGGGTCGAGCCGTCTCCTCCACCCCGCGCTCAGTCAACCTTGGCGGGGTCTCTGTGGGAGCCCTCTCGGTGTGGGTCTGTAGGTCTCTGTGCGAGTCTGTGGGTCTCTGTGCGAGTCTGTGGGTCTCTGTGCGAGTCTGTGGGTCTCTGTGCGAGTCTGTGGGTCTCTGTGCGAGTCTGTGGGTCTCTGTGCGAGTCTGTGGGTCACTGTGCGAGTCTGTGGGTCTCTGTGTCAGTCTGTGGGTCTCTGTGTGAGTCTGTGGGTCTCTGTGCGAGTCTGTGGGTCTCTGTGTGAGTCTGTGGGTCTCTGTGTCAGTCTGTGGGTCTCTGTGTGAGTCTGTGGGTCTCTGTGTCAGTCTGTGGGTCTCTGTGGGAGTCTGTGGGTCTCGGTGTGAGTCTGTGGGTCTCTGTGTCAGTCTGTGGGTCTCTGTGTGAGTCTGTGGGTCTCTGTGTGAGTCTGTGGGTCTCTGTGGGAGTCTGTGGGTCTCTGTGGGAGTCTGTGGGTCTCTGTGGGTCTCTGTGCGAGTCTGTGGGTCTCTGTGTGAGTCTGTGGGTCTCTGTGCGAGTCTGTGGGTCTCTGTGTGGGTGTCTGTGGGTGTCTGTGTGAGTCTGTGGGTCCCTGTGTGAGTCTGTGGTCTCTGTGTGAGTCTATGGGTCCCTGTGTGAGTCTGTGGGTCTCTGTGTGAGTCTGTGGGTCTCTGTGTGAGTCTGTGGGTCTCTGTGTAAGTCTGTGGTCTCTGTGTGAGTCTGTGGGTCTCTGTGTGGGTGTCTGTGGGTGTCTGTGTGAGTCTGTGGGTCTCTGTGAGTCTGTGGGTGTCTGTGGGTCTCTATGGGTATCTGTGTGAGTCTGTGGGTCTCTGTGGGTCTCTGTGTAAGTCTGTGGGTGTCTGTGGGTCTCTGTGGGAGCCTCTCTCGGTGGGAGAATGTGAGTCTCTGTGTAAGTCTGTGGGTGTCTGTGTGAGTCTGTGGGTCTCTGTGTAAGTCTGTGTGAGTCTGTGGGTTTCTGTGGGAGCCTCTCTCGGTGGGAGTCTGTGGGTCTCTGTGTGAGTCTGTGGGTCTCTGTGGGTGTCTGTGAGTCTCTGTGTAAGTCTGTGGGTCTCTGTGTGGGTCTGTGGGTCTCTGTGTGGGTCTGTGGGTGTCTGTGGGTATCTGTGTAAGTCTGTGGGTGTCTGTGGGTCTCTATGGGTATCTGTGTGAGTCTGTGGGTCTCTGTGGGTGTCTGTGGGTCTCTGTGTAAGTCTGTGTAAGTCTGTGGGTCTCTGTGGGAGCCTCTCTCGTGGGAGAATGTGAGTCTCTGTGTAAGTCTGTGGTTGTCTGTGTGAGTCTGTGGGTCTCTGTGTAAGTCTGTGTGAGCCTGTGGGTCTCTGTGGGAGCCGCTCTCGGTGGGAGTCTGTGGGTCTCTGTGCGAGTCTGTGGGTCTCGGTGGGTGTCTGTGGGTCTCTGTGTAAGTATGTGGACGTCTGTGGGTCTCTGTGTGAGTCTGTGGGTCTCTGTGCGAGTCTGTGGGTCTCTGTGCGAGTCTGTGGGTCTCTGTGCGAGTCTGTGGGTATCTGTGTGAGTCTGTGGGTGTCTGTGGGTCTCTGTGTGAGTCTGTGGGTCTCTGTGAGTCTGTTGGTCTCTGTGTGAGTCTGTTGGTCTCTGTGTGAGTCTGTGGGTCTCTGTGGGTCTCTGTGCGAGTCTGTGGGTCCCTTTGCGAGTCTGTGGGTCCTTTGCGAGTTTGTGGATCTCTGTGCGAGTCTGTGGGTCTCTGTGCGAGTCTGTGGTCTCTGTGCGAGTCTGTGGGCCCCTTTGCGAGTCTGTGGATCTCTGTGCGAGTCTGTGGGTCTCTGTGCGAGTCTGTGGGTCTCTGTGCGAGTCTGTGGGTCTCTGTGAGAGTCTATGGGTCTCTGTGTAAGTCTGTGGGCCCCTGTGGCGGTCCATCTCTGTCTTCACGTTCGTGTCCACGTACGGTGGCTCGCCATTAGGGGTGTAAAGTCCCATATACGGCCCACGAGATGGAACAGCTTCCCTACCCTGCCCCGATGATCCCTGACTCCCTGACCCCCCCCCCCTAATCTCCCCCCACCACCCCTCTTAATCCCGTGCCGTGGGTCCCGTGTCGCCACCGCAGGATCCTGACGCACGACCGGGTGCTGGAGGACGCTCGGAGGCGCCGCTACTTTGAGAAGCCGTGCCGCCAGCGCCAGCGCAAGAGCTTCGAGGCCTGCAAGCGCATCTACGACACGGACATGGCGCGCCGCCTCGCCTTCGTGTCCCGCAAGAGCGGCTTCGACCCTGGGTGGGCTGCTGAGGCTCCGCAAGCCGACTCCCGCTGCACTTCCACACCCCCCCCCCCCGCGGTGACATCTGGCACCCGGCGTTGCCAACTTCCCGACGATCCTCCGACAACGCTGCGAGATGGACCCCTGCGACGGTCCTCGACAAATGTCACGAGAAAAACTCAAATGTCTCATCGTCTTCGAGCGGTGGTCGATCCACGGGCTCGATGTTTATTTTTGATCTGTGCGTTTAGTTGTCGTCCTTCGCCCGCACCTCCGATTCGCACGGTCGGCTGTACGGCGCGACAGAAGTTCAACATCCATAATGTAGTTTTTTGGGTTAGATCGCGTAAATGTGTGTCGTTAAACCCACCACAGCCAATTGGTCATGTTGTGTCGCGTAAACAGAACGCGTCAATTCGTTACTAGGACAGCAACATCGGTGTGTTGGAGTGCAAATCCACAACATTTACAATGTGAGTACGACGTTTAAAGTTCAACATACGTACGCTTGACGGAGGCATCCCCCATCCGACCCACCCCAAACCGCTGCCGCCTCTTGCGAGCCTCTGCTGCAACACCACACGGCACCCCTAGCGCCTGGCAGGAGCCGATTCCATCATGGGTGTCTGACAGTCGAGCGAGCGTTACCCCCCCCTCGTACACGGTTACAGGATCCTGAAGGCACACCGGGGATCGCTCGTACATCTACACAATGTCCTCGGCCCAGAATGTCGCTGTTGCGAGGTCTTCGTGAATCTGTGGGTCTCTGTGGGAGTCTAGCAATGTTGGAAGCACGGTCTCACAGAAGGAAGCGATGGCTTGCCCCTTCCACCCCACTCCCTTCTCCAGCTGAGTGGAGTTGTGTCTCACCCCAGCTGGGTGTAGAGCGAATGAGACGGGGAGGGGGAGATGGGATTTCACCTTCCTCGCTGCAGACGCCTTCTGTCAAGGTCAAAGGGTGAAACCAATGACATTGCTTCCTTCTAGAAGATCCTTCAAGCTGTTGTAGAATTGTTGTGTGTCCTCCCCCTGCAAGTCTCCTAATAAAGTGTCGAAACAAACTGGTTCAGGTTTTTGGGGGTTATAGTTGGCACGTCCTTCAAGGAGTGATTGTACAGTTTCGTCATCGCCAGTGTGTAGTGATGACGCTAGTTGTAATTACTGGCAAAACGTCAGATTGTTAATGTGGCTTGGCTCTCCAACACACCGGTGTGCTGTACTCGTAGCGAATTGGCACGTTCTGTTTCCGTGACAAACATTACTTATTGGCTGTGGCGGGTTTAACGACACATTTACGTGATCTAACCCCCAAAAAAAAACCTGTTATGGACCAGTGTCTGGCTTTTAGGTCTTCTCTTCACCTTGGTTGTTACCCTATGGGTGCCACTCCATGGCGGTCTCGGTCATCTGCCCTCGTTGATCTAGCGTGCGTCTCATCTCGCCACAACACGGTCCACCGCCCCGATTCCACACCCATCTCTCTCCTTCCGCGCGGACGAACCTCCGAGTCCCTTACCCATTCCGCCCTGAAAAATTGGAACCCATCTCTCCGCTCTGGAGTTGGGTCACGGAGGGCAGCATCGAAGGGCATCATCAGGTGGAAATCTATAGCAGCCAAATAATTTAAACGAGAGCTCCTGGTGGGCCTTCGCGCGACCCTGAGGTGCGCCTCCCCCCCCCCCCGACAATGCACAAAGAGTGAAAACACCGCCCGTCATCATCATCATGCTGCTGCTGTCAACCCCAATGGTTTCAAATGTGTGGCGGCTCTCACACTGATGATGCCTTGTCAGCGAAAGTGGCCCCCCTCTGAAAATGAGTGAAGAACACCGCTCTCACCGCATGTTTCTGGCGCTGGGTGCCGATAACCGCAGGGAGTTTGGGGAAATGCGTAGCACGTCGCGCCTTGTTTGAGTTGACCTTGCGCTTGACCTCGCCTTTGACCCCCCTCCCCGTTGTGACCTTGACCCCACCTTGCCTTTGACCTCCCCCCCCCCGTGTCTGTCGCGCGTTCGTATCCAGGCCGTTGCCCATAATGTTGTGTTTTAATAATTATAAATAAAAGCACATTTACAAACCCGCTGCACCGTGGCCGACATTGCACTGCCGGTTAGGAACAAACCGCGCCTTGCGCGTGGATTACGCATCGCCTTGCGACAACGCGCGTTTCAGAAAGTTCTGAACTGAATGGGCAAGCGCGGAGTCGACGGGGCGAGCGGTGAAGGCAAAGCAACGTAATTGTTGCTCTGGGTTGTGGTTTCGCCAAGCTTTTGGGCAACCTTTAAAGATGAATGTGTGAAATTTCGATTTAAAGCTTTCGTGACTGCAGGGATTCATCTTCTTGGTTCTTTCCGTAAAGTCACGTAGAAGGGAAAAAAATAAAAATAAAACATAGTAAAATAATTCTCACGACGTTTCGGGCACAATGCAAGCAGCCGTCCTCAGGTGTCTCGACAGCTGTTCCTCACCTGAGGACAGCTGCTTGCGTTGTGCCCGAAATGTGAAAATTATTTTATTTATTTTTATTACCTGTTCTTCACCTGAGGACGGCTGCTTGCATTGTGACCGAAATGTCGTGAGAATTATTTGTTTTATTTTTATTATTTTATTATTTCCCTTCTACGTGACTTTACCGAAAGAACCAAGAAGATGAATGTGTGGTCCACAATTCGCGTTTGTTGGGTCCTGCAGAGCAAACGCCACACCGGATCCTCTTCATGAGTTAGCGTGCATCACCGCCACCCTCGTCGAGGTCGGGGCGAACCGTGGCCACGCTGCACGTGGCTGGATGAAATTCGGCACCGTGCAGGCAGCAGCGAGGGTTGGTGAGCGTGCGAGGGTTGGAAACTCCCTTTCCCCGTGGGTCGAGGAGGAGTTGTAGCCTGGCTCTGTCAGGAGAATGCGATTATCGTAAAAACGTGGACCTCGGCCGTTCCCTCTGTATGGGTGGTGTTTCCCCCTCGCACGCGTAGCTTTTAAAAAAAAAATCCGGCTTCCTGAATGCAAACACTGATTAAGTGGACTTGGAAACCTTATGTAGAGGACTGCAGAGCTTGGGCAGTTGTTGGTGCCGGCCCATCACGTGACTGCTGTCTGTGGACGCTTTCTGTTGAGAGCGAGCAAATCCTGTGCGTGTGGCAATATCGTTACAAGTTGACATTGTGTTTTTGCTGCTGCTGCTGCTGTGTAAACACTTTCAACCGTATTCTTCGTTCTTTTGGTAAAGTCACGTAGAAGGGAAATAATAAAGTAATGCTTTTTTTTTCTACGCGACTTTACCAAAGAACCAAGAAGATGAATCCCTGCAGTCACGAAAGCTTTAAATCGAAACTTTCAACCGCGGCTGAAAAGCTTTGAAAAAAAGCAGCAGACCGGTCGAGATAAAATCGGCAGCTGCTCTAACCGCACTTTCACGTTGGGGCGTTAAGAAAGCTCTACAGGTGAAGGGGGTGAGAGGGAGGTAAGGGGGGGGGGGTCCCCCACCTTGTTCCACAGTACAGCTCCCCCCCCTCCCCCACCTCGTTTAAGGTTGGGCAACGAGGTCCGACGTTTCGCTCCACGTGCCGACCGGGCGCCAGCTTCTTCTCGTTCTCCTTCGGAACCGCGTGCACGTTCCTTCCCTCGATCCGGGCAACGGCGCCGAACCCCACCGCCACCGCCACGCGGTGCGGCACGTCGGCGAGCCGGTGAGCCGTGACCCAACCGGGCACCCGGGTCACCGGCCTCGCGGCCGCGCACGTACGGAGACGCAGGCGGGAAGCACGCGTGATTCTTTATTATGTGCTTATTACGTTTAGCGGCGGCAGCAAACGACAATGGGTGGGGAGCCGCGCCGGTCGGCCACGATCAACAATCGGTGCGTACAAGCTCTCACCCCGTCCGCCGGATCAGTGGGGTCGGCGGAGTCGCAAGTGGACTACTCTTCATCATCATCATCATCGCAGAGTTCCATTTAAATGAGCTCCATCCCCTCCCTACCCACCAAAAAGCATATACACACACACACACTGGGTGCTTCAAACAAATGTGAACACTTATATGGGCCTATCATTTTTAAATAGAGAACGTGATAACAAGTGTGATGTTAATAGCTTCAAACAGTCGAAAGCGTGGCCTGGAATCTTCTCCAGGTGGTCTCCAGAACACGGAGGCGGCACATTCAACGTAGTGTCGTTGCAAATTCTCAGAAGTGTTCACATTTTGTTGAAGCGCCCTGTATATAAACAGATTTTTCAATACGTTAGGGGGGGGGGGGTAACCATGCACACGCATGGATTCTGTAACGATTTACAACAACCCATGAGTCAACGCCTTCGGGAAACATTCTCAAGAGGGGGGGGGTTAGGAGGAAGCTGAACCGGCGTAAGGGACGTCGGCCAAGAGACGGAGTGAGAGAAATGCTGTAACGACTTGGGAGGGTGGGAGGGAGGGAGTCAGGGGAGTCGGGGGAGCCAAGACCTGCACTGCACGGACCACTCGAGGAGGAGCCGTCACCATTGCTCACAGCGGCGAATGTTTGAACCGGTCCTGGGCCCTCCCTAGGTCGACTCGGCCTCAATTGAGTACCTGGTGCGGTGTTAAAACCCCAGCACTGGGGTGTTGTTGGCCACCCACCTCGTCGTGTGTCAGTGCCGGCCTTCGTTCGGAGCACTTGCCCCAAACAGTGTGCTCAAGGTTATTGGGGGGGGTGGGGGGATTCCATCTTTATATCACAAAAGTGCCCTTTTGTTGTTGGGTTGAGGTTCCCTCCTTAATCCCGGGATAAACGGCGCTCGCCCCCCGTGTTTTAGTCACAGCACGGCGGAGGAGGCAGATGAGAGTGGAATGATTGGCGGCGGAAATGAAATGAACTGAGGTCTCGTTACGGGAAGGGGCGAGTGACGTTTATCCCCTTGCAGATTAAGGCGATGGCACGGTGGGGTGGGGGGGAGGTGGGGAGGGGGAGTAGTGGTGGGGGTGGGGAGTAGTGGGGGCAGTAGTGGGGGGGGCGGTGGGGGGGAGCGGCTGGGGCTGATGGCTCTGGTCCAGCCGCTCCACCATCACCACCGCCATCATCACCATCACCACCATCATCACCACCAGCGGCGCCGACAAAAACGAAATTCGTGGAGTTTGGCAACATCACCGAGCTGCGTCACGCCACCTACGAGCACCCACGCGACGCGTCTCACGCGACGCGGCCTCCGTGCCACGGGAGCGTGGGGGGGGCCCCGACCTCGCGGACAGACACGGCAAAGGCCCCCGGGGCCTCTCTATCCCTCTGGACCCCGGCGCGACACGGCACGCGGATTGTGCGTTTCAGACACGAACAATTCCGACGTCGCACGGACGTCGTTGAAAAGCTGCGCGGCGTTTGAAACGGAAAGGACCGGAAGTCCAACGGCTCTGGAATTGGCGTGGAAGGACGGACGGCGTCAGGCAAGCCGCGTGGCCCCGCGGAACGGAAGTTTGCTTAAGACGAAGAAGACGACGGCGGCGCGTGGCGGCCACCTTTACGGAGGCCTGAAACGTGACGGACGAGCACCTATTCGGAGTGCGTGCGGTCTGTGCGTGCGGTCTGTGCGTGCGTCTGCGTGCGNTCAGTACGTGTGAATGCGTGCGTGCGCATGTGTGCGTGCGTGTGCACGTGTGCGTGCGTGTGCACGTGTGTGCACGTGTGTGTACGTGTGTTGCGCGAAAATGAACAATTGCCGGAAATGCAGACAGTATTAGACGATTATCAACCACCTAGGACCACCGCCGCCGCGCGACCGCAGCCTAGGCCAGCTCTTCTCGGCTTTGGCGGTGGCGGCGGCGGCCGGCCTTGTCAGTAACCATGGGGCCTTGTCAGTAACCATGGGGCCTTGTCAGTAACCATGGGGCATGCAAGAGAATAGGGGCCCTACACGCACGTGCTGGCCGCAACGATGGAGGGAGGGGGCGGCCCAGGCGGTGGGTGGGAACGCGGTGGCGGCGACGACGAGGCTGACGTCACTCCGTGTCCTTGACGCGGCTGCAGATCTCGGCCGTGAACTCGGAGCACTTTGCCTTCCCTCCCAGGTCTCCCGTGAGCACCTGGGGCACGGGACACGCGGCGAGGGGCGGGGCGTGAGAGGGGAAACGGTGCAGATACGTCCATCCTTCCACAAACCAGGCCGGGTTTTACAGATCAACGGAATCGAGAGAGCACTTCCTTTGGGGGAGTTGCTTCTTGCTACCTCTCACCCTCTCCCTCACTCTCTTCTCTCTCCCCCTCTCATCTCCTCTCCTACCTCTCACCCTCTCATCTCCCTCTCCTACCTCTCATCTCCCTCTCCTCTCTCCCCTCTCATCTCCTCTCCTCCTCTCCCCTCTCATCTCACTCTCCTCTCTCTCCCCTCTCATCTCACTCTCCTNCCTCTCCCCTCTCATCTNCCTCTCCTCTCTCTCCCCTCTCATCTCCCTCTCCTACCTCTCCCCTCTCTCTCCTCTCCTCTCTCTCCCCCTCTCATCTCACTCTCCTACCACTCACCCTCTCATCTCGCTCTCCTACCTCTCCCCTCTCATCTCCTCTCTCTCCCCTCTCATCTCACTCTCCTACCTCTCACCCTCTCATCTCCCTCTCCTCTCTCTCCCCTCTCATCTCCCTCTCCTACCTCTCATCTCCTCTCCTCTCTCTCCCCTCTCATCTCACTCTCCTACCACTCACCCTCTCATCTCCTCTCCTACCTCTCCCCTCTCTCTCCCTCTCCTCTCTCTCCCCTCTCATCTCACTCTCCTACCACTCCCCTCTCATCTCGCTCTCCTCCCTCTCNCCTCTCATCTCCTCTCTCTCACCCTCTCATCTCGCTCTCCTACCTCTCCCCTCTCATCTCCTCTCCTCTCTCTCCCCCCCTCTCATCTCCCTCTCCTACCTGTCCCCTCTCATCTCCCTCTCCACCCTCTCTCCCTCTCATGTCGCTCTCCTTCCTTAAATGTTTCATGTCCCTGATGAAGCTGGTTGTAATTACTGGCGAAACGTCGTACTCAGATGGTAAATGTTGTGGCTTGGCTCTCCAACACAACCGGTTAGTGCTGTACTAGTATACTACACTATACACTACACTACTATACACTACACTATACACTACACTATACACTAGTGCTGTACTAGTCTAGTATACTACTACACTACACTATACACTACACTAGTGCTGTACTAGTACACTACACTATACACTACACTACTATACACTACACGACTATACACTACACCCTAGTGCTGTACTAGTATAGTACACTATACACTACACTAGTGCGACCCGGCGCCATCGCCGCCGTACCTTGCCGTCCTTGATGGTGCCGTAGCAGGCCGCCTCGATGCGCTGGGCGTAGCCCGTGTGGCCCATGTGGCGCAGCATCATCACGGCGCTCAGGAGCAGCGCCGTGGGGTTCGCCAGGTCCTTGCCGGCGATGTCGGGTGCCGTGCCGTGCACCTGCGGGCGAAGGCGATCGTTATTATCGACGTCGTCGTCGGCGGCGTTGATTATCGTCGTTAATTACTGGTGGTGGTGGTGGTGTGGCGGTGTTGTAGTGGTGATTAGCGCCCGCACGCACGATTACCACGGTCTGCCACGTGCAGCGCAAAAGAAGTTCAGCATGCACACACACGGTGTGGTGGAGCGGCGGCGGCGGCCGTACGGACGGCCCCACACTCACCGACTCGAAGATGGCAACGCCGTTGGTGCCGATGTTGCCGCTGGGAGTGACCCGAGGCCCCCGATGAGACCCGCGCACAGGTCACTGCAACGGCGGCGGGGGGGGGTCAGTGGGTGGCACTCACAACCACGTGGGTGGGGGACACGGTGGGGACACGGCACTGTGTGTTGCAGTGGGTGGTGCGATGTAGCGTAGTGCCACACGGCGCTGTGCGATGCACCGAGGCATCACGTGGTGTGCCGTGACTCGGTGCGCCCACCTCAGGATGTCCCCGTACAGGTTGGGCATGACCAGCACGTCGAAGTGCGTGGGGTCCTGCACCATCTGTGGACGGCCAACGCAGCACGCCGGTTACAACCGCCCCAGCAGCGGACGGCACACGGCAAGTTCGCGTGCTGTACGTTATTATTGTTGTTGCTGTTGTTGTTGTTGTTGTTATTGTTCTGCTTGTTTACCTAAGATATCATCGCCGAGTCTCAAGACTCTTTTTTTAAGAGGGTCCTGCCAAGTTTTCGCAGAGGGGGACGACGCTGCTGCTGCTCTGTGCGATGCCAATTCAGCGATTTGCAGGTCAATTCTTTCAGCACTGTGGTTTGGCCGATAGCAGTTCCACGGGGTGTGTGGGTTTAGCTGTGGAAGGAGCCAGGGAACCCGGAGGAAACCCACGCAGACCAGGGGAGAGAACACACAGTCCAACCCACGACTCACGTTGAGGCACACAGTGTCCAGGTACATCTCCGTGAACTTGATGTCCTTGAAGGTCTCGGCGACCTCGCGACACTTCTTCAGGAAGAGGCCATCCGACAAGCGCCTGCACGCAGACGCACGACGGCAACGGGCCCGGGGTCACGCGGTGGGGTCACGCGGTGGGGTCACGCGGTGCGGTCGCGCGTCCGCAGCGTCACCGCACGGACAACGGCACTCGCCTGAAGCAAAGCCGCAAGTCACTCTCATCTCACTCCACTCCCCTCAAGCCACGTGCTCTCCCACCTCTCCCCCTCATCTCACTCCACTCCACCCACCCGCTCTCCCACCTCTCCCCTCTCATCTCACTCCACTCCACCCACACGCTCTCCCACCTCATCTCACTCCCCTCCACCCACGCTCTCTCCCACCTCTCCCCTCTCATCTCACTCCCCTCCACCCACCCACTCGCTCTCCCACCTCTCCCCTCTCATCTCACTCCACTCCCTCCACCCCACTCTCTCCCACCTCTCTCCCTCATCTCACTCCACTCCCCTCCACCCACCCACACGCTCTCCCACCTCTCCCCTCATCTCACTCCACTCCCCTCCACCCCACACGCTCTCCCACCTCTCCCCTCTCATCTCATCTCACTCCACTCCCCCCACCCCACCCGCTCTCCCACCTCTCTCCCTCATCTCACTCCACTCCCCTCCACCCACCCACACGCTCTCCCACCTCTCCCCTCATCTCACTCCACTCCCCTCCACCCCACACGCTCTCCCACCTCTCCCCTCTCATCTCACGCCACTCCCTCCACCCACCCCACACGCTCTCCCACCTCTCCCCTCTCATCTCACTCCACTCTCGACAGATCGTGGCACATTTCGCTCGGGGAAGGGAGCGGGGTTGGCCGCGGCCGTGGCGCTCACATGATGTTGGCCTTGTGAACGGCGGTGACGGTGTGACGCTTGTTGCTGCGCGCGTACTCAAACGCGAACTCCGCCACGCGCCGGCTCGCCTGCTCCGTGATCAGCTTGATGCTCTGCACCACGCCGTCCACGATCTGAGCGCAAGGACAAAAGACCCCCCCCCGCCTTAGGCCGCGCATACGGCCGGCGCAAGCGCCGTTAGCGAGAAGCACCTGCGGAGGCCGTTAGCGCGGCGCACGAGGGGGTGGGTGGCCAGCACCACGCACGCAGCACGGCGGCGCTAGCCGCACACGGCCTGGTGGGGTACACGTTGGTGTGTTGTTGCACGAGTCGGCGTGTAGTGGCGGTGCGACATGGTGCGTGTGGGGAGCGGTGTGTGGGAGCGGTGTGCGGGGAGCGGTGTGCGGGGAGCGGTGTGCGGGCGGGGAGCGGTGTGCGGGNGGGAGCGGTATGTGTGTGTGGGGAGCAGTGTGTGGGGATCGGTGTGTGTGTGGGGATCGGTGTGTGTGTGTGGGAGCGGTGTGTGTGGGGAGTGGTGTGTGTGTGGGGAGCAGTGTGTGTGTGGGAGCGGTGTGTGTGGAGAGCGGTGTGTGTGTGGGGAGCGGTGTGTGTGTGGGGAGCGGTACGTGGGGAGCGGTGTGTGTGTGTGTGTGTGGGGAGCAGTGTGTGTGTGTATGGGAGCGGTGTGTGTGGGAGCGGTGTGTGCGTGTGCGTGGGGGGCAGGTCGCACCACGTGCTCGATGCCGCTGTACTCGCCCTCCGTGTTCTCGCGGATCGTCACCAGGTCCACGTCGTTGTAGGGCGTGCGGAAGCCCTCGATGGACACGCACGGGCGCACGTTGGCGTACAGGTCAAAGGTCTTGCGCAGCAGCAGGTTCATGGACGGGTGGCCCGCGGCCACCGGCGTCTTCAGAGGCCCTGCGGTGGCACGTCGTTAGCGCACCACGGCGCGTCACGGCCACAGTGGTGGCCGTACCCTACCGCTCCCCACGCACACACCGCTCCCCACGCACACACCGCTCCCCACGCACACACCGCTCCCCACACACACACACCGCTCCCCCACACACACACACACCGCTCCCCACACACACACACCGCCCCACACACACGCCACACACACACACACGCTCCCCACACACACACACACCGCTCCCCACACACACACCGCACACACACACCGCTCCCCACACACACACACACTCCCCACACACACACCGCTCCCCACACACACACACCGCTCCCCACACACACACACCGCTCCCCACACACACCGACACACACACACACCGCTCCCCACACACACACACCGCTCCCACACACACACACCGCTCCCCACACACACACCGCTCCCCACACACACACCGCTCCCACACACACACACCGCTCCACACACACACACCGCTCCACACACACCCCGNTCCACACACACCACCGCTCCCACACACACACATGCCGCTCCCCACACACATCGCTCCCCACACACACACACCGCTCCCACGCACCACCGCTCCCACACACACACACCGCTCCCCACACACANCGCTCCCNACACACACCACCGCTCCCCACACACACACACCGCTCCCCACACACATCGCTCCCCACGCACACACACCGCTCCCCACACCCACACCGCTCCCCACACCACACCGCTCCCACGCACACACACCGCTCCCCACACACACACCGCTCCCCACACCCACACCGCTCCCCACACACACACACCGCTCCCCACACACACACCGCTCCCCACACCACACACCGCTCCCCACACACACACACCGCTCCCCACACACACACCGCTCCCCACACACACACCGCTCCCCACACACACCGTTCCCCACGCACACACCGCTCCCCACACCCACACTGCTCCCCACACACACCGCTCCCACACACACACCGCTCACCACACCCACACCGCTCCCCACTCACACACCGCTCCCCACACACACCGCTCCCCACACACACCGCTCCCCACACACACACCGCTCCCCACGCACACACCGCTCCCCACGCACACACCGCTCCCCACGCACACACCGCCCCACGNACACACACCGCTCCCCACACACACCCCGCTCCCCACACACACCGCCCCACGCACACACGCTCCCCACGCACACACCGCTCCCCACACACACACACGCTCCCCACACACACANCGCCCCCACACACCGCTCCCCCACCACACCGCCACCACACCCACACCCGCTCCCACACACACCCCGCTCCCNACACACACACACCGCTCCCCACACACACACACCACCACCGCTCCCCACACACACACAACCGCTCCCACACACACACACGCTCCCCACACACACACCGCACACACCACCGCTCCCCACACACACACACCGCTCCCCACACCACCGCTCCCCACACACACCACACACACAACACCGCTCCCCACCACTCACACACACACATACACCGCTCCCCCCACACACACACACCCGCTCCCCACACACCACCGCTCCCCACACANACACTCACGCACACAACCCACACCCACACCGCTCCCCACGCACACACCACACCACGCCCCCACACACCATCCACGCACACACCTCCACGCACCACCGCTCCCCACACACGCACATACGCACCACCGCTCCCCACACACACACCGCTCCCCACACACACATCCACACACCACCGCTACACACACTACACACCACCGCTTACACCACCGCTCCCCACACACACTCCCCACACACACACCGNTCCCCACACACCACACACACACCACCGCTCCCACACACACACACACANACCGCTACACACAACACCGCTCCCCACACACACACCGCTCCCCACACACACATCCCCACACACACCACCGCCACACACACACACCGCTCCCCACACACCACCGCTCCCACACACACCACCGCTCCCCACACACACATACACACACACATACACCGCTCCCCACGCACACACACACACACCACCGCTCCCACACACATACACACCACCGCTCCCCACACACCACCGCTCCCCACACACACACCGCTCCCCACACACCACCGTACGCACGAGCTNCCCACACACACACACATCGCTCCCCACGCACCACACACCGCTCCCCACGCACACACACCGCTCCCCACGCACACACACCGCTCCCCACGCACACACACCGCTCCCCACGCACACACACCGCTCCCCACGCACACACACCGCCCCCCACGCACACACACCGCTCCCCACGCACACACACCGCTCCCCACGCACACACACCGCTCCCCACACACACACCGCTCCCCACGCACACACCGCTCCCCACGCACACACACCGCTCCCCACGCACACACCGCTCCCCACGCACGCACACCGCTCCCCACGCACACACACCGCTCCCCACACACACACCGCTCCCCACACACACACCGCTCCCCACGCACACACACCGCTCCCCACGCACACACACCGCTCCCCACGCACACACACCGCTCCCCACTCACACACACCGCTCCCCACACACACACCGCTCCACACACACACACACCGCTCCCCGCGCACACACACCGCTCCCCACGCACACACACCGCTCCCCACACACACACCGCTCCCCACACACACACCGCTCCCCACACACACACCGCTCCCCACGCACACACACCGCTCCCCACACACACACCGCTCCACACACACACACACCGCTCCCCGCGCACACACACCGCTCCCCACGCACACACACCGCTCCCCACACACACACCGCTCCACACACACACACCGCTCCACACACACACACACCGCTCCCCACACACACACCGCTCCACACACACACACCGCTCCCCACGCACACACACCGCTCCCCACACACACACACCGCTCCCCACGCACACACACCGCTCCCCACACACACACCGCTCCACACACACACACACCGCTCCCCACACACACACCGCTCCCCACACACACACACCGCTCCCCACACACACCGCTCCCCACGCACACACCGCTCCCCACACACACACCGCTCCCCACACACGCACACACACACACCGCTCCCCACACACACACACCGCTCCCCACACACACACCCGCTACCCACACACACCGCTCCCCACGCACACACACCGCTCCCACACACACACACGCTCCCCACACACCGCTCCCCACACACCGCTCCCCACACACACACCGCTCCCCACACACACACCGCTCCCCACACCCACACCGCTCCCCACACACACACCGCTCCCCACACACACACCGCTCCCCACACACACCGCTCCCCGCACACACACACCGCTCCCCGCGNACACACACCGCTCCCCACGCACACACCGCTCCCCACACACACACCGCTCCCCACGCACACACCGCTCCCCACGCACACACACACCGCTCCCCACGCACACACACCGCTCCCACGCACACACCGCTCCCACACACACACCGCTCCCCGCACACACACACCGCTCCCCGCGCACACACACCGCTCCCACGCACACACCGCTCCCCACGCACATACACACCGCTCCCCACGCACACACACCGCTCCCCACACACACACCGCTCCCCACACACACACCGCTCCCCACGCACACACCGCTCCCCACGCACACACACCGCTCCCCACACACACACCGATCCCCACACCCACACCGCTCCCCACACACACACCGCTCNACACACACACACCGCTCCCACGCACACACCGCTCCCCACAGACACACCGCTCCCGACACACACACACCGATCCCCACACCCACACCGCTCCCCACACACACCACTCCCGACACACACACACCACTCCCCACACACACACCACTCCCCACACACACACCGCTCCACACCCACACCGCTCCCCACACACACACGCTCCCCACACACACACCGCTCCACACACATACCGCTCCGATAATAACAACAATGACGTGCCGAACAGTGTTCGCTCTGCACGCAGGGCGGGGTCGCTCTCTCACCCTTCAGCCCCATCTTGTTGCGATCCATCGACTCCTTGGCCTCCGGGGGGATGACCCACTTGCCCGACGAGCTGAGGATGGCCGTCACGTTGCGCTCCTCCCACTGGATCGGCGCCTGCCGGCGGAGAGAGCGGCGAGGAGCGCGGTGAGCATGTCGAGCGAGGGCCATCGTGTGCCGGGTGTCGCGGTGCAAATTTGCCAAATTTGAAAAATCACACCGCATCCTCATCACCCCCCCCAACCCCTGACTGTGAAACCACCGCAGGCCGTGTCTGTGAAACCCAGCGGCGCCTTCCTGCGCGATGATCGCCCTGCAGCGTCATAAGACCGACGGCACCAATACCACGTGCAATCGATGACTACGAACAATTGGTATTGGTCTGTAGCAACGGCCGCGTCGCTCCACCACTCCGGGGCCATGACCCGCGGTGACTCCGCTGCGACCCCGCGATGCGACCCCGCAGCGACCTCGCAGCGACCCCTCAGCGACCCCACGGCACGACCCCGCGGTGACCCCGCTGCGACACCGTCGTGACCCCGCTGCGACCCCACGACGCGACCCCGGGCGCGCCCCCTTACCCTAGCGGCGTCGAAGATCTTGACGACGGCGGCGGAGATCTCGGGGCCGATGCCGTCGCCCGGGATGAGCGTGACGGTGCTGAGCGGCACCTGTGGGGACCCGGTCGAGGGTCAGGGGGAGGGTGGGGAGTGACAGCGAGTATCAGGTGATGGCGGTGAGTGTCGGGTGGAGGTGGTGAGTGTCAGGTGACGGTGGTGAGTGTCAGGTGACGGTGGTGTCAGGTGACGGTGGTGCGTGTCAGGTGACGGTGGTGCGTGCTAGAGAGGGAGGTGGCGAGTGTCGGGGTGCCGTGGTGAGCGTGGGGAGCAACTGGCGAGTGGTGGGTGAGGGCAGAGCGAGCTGCTCACCTTGCTGGACGCATGTTGCCAGCGGACGGGTGCCGCCCCTGCTCGCTGCTGGGCACCCCTCAGTAGCCGTGAGATCTGAGTGACGCACACAAAGACAAAGATCCCCCATATAGCCTTTACCTGACTTGCAATACACACGAGGGGGTGGTGTGGCAAGGACCGTGTCCGGCCGCCTTTGTCTCCCGAGTGGCGATAGTTATGCATCGCACCAGGTACTTCATTTGTGGCCGAGTCGACCTAGTGGGGGCCCAGGACAGGTTTAGAATATCGCCCCTGGTGTTGGTGGCCGTGAGCGGGAATCAAACTCGGATGGTCAGGTTCGTAGCACGGCGTGTGAACCGCTACACCACCGCGCCCAATACACACGCATATATGAAGGCACACACACACACAGACACGCCAAACACACCATCCCTTTTTTACCCTTTCTGGCAATAAAACCGTTAAAACACAAAACTGAAACCTTTTGCAAGGAATCACGTGACTGCATTAACCACACAGCACTTGTGGTAAACTTGCCAAACAAAAACCACGCTCTGACAGTAGATGATGCGTCGCCTTTGACACCGATTGGTCCACACCAGAGACAGCTTTCTTTAGAGCCTCGTCTCAAACGGCGCGAGACCAGAGGACGCCAAAAGGCGAACAGCACGAAGACAACGCCACTGTCAGGACACAGAGAGCTGGGCATGAGCAGCTACATCATTACCCTTAGCGCGGGCACGCGAGGGAGTCTGTTGCGCGGAAGCCGGCTAATAATAGCGGCCACACACACGCACAGACACAGACACACAGACACACAGACGCGCGCGCGTCCTCCTCAAGGACGCGTCCGCTGTCCTTGAGGAGCGCCGTCGGCTCTCAGGGTCACCGAGCTGCCGCTCACGCCCGGGGCTCCCCATCAGCCGAGGTCGCCCTGTCATTCCCAGGCCTCCCGAGTCTCGGCACCACCACAAGACGTGCGTCTACGGCAGAGGTCGCAACCGGGTACCCCGGTACCCGTACCCGGCCGGGTACGGGTACCCGTTTTCGACCCTGGTGCGGCCGGGTACGGGTAGGCCGTGAGTCACTGGTGAGTAACTGTTTGTCACTCATTTCCCAACGTCTTGTCTCTTCTCACAATTCAAGTTCCTAGAATCAACCCACCCGCGCCTGCAACATGGCTTCATCCCAGAGGTCGCAATCGGGTACCCGTACCCTACCCGATACCCGGCCGGGTACGGGTTGGGTACGGCCGGGTACGGGCACGGGTACCCGTTTGCGACCCTGGTGCGGCCGGGTACGGGTAAGGAATCAAAACCCGTTTGCGACCTCTGCTCTCCGGAGCCGCGTGCGTGCGGCTCTCTAAGGGCCGCTGCTTCGTGATGACGCTATCTGTCGGGGACCGCCATCCCGTGTGTTTGCCACAGTGCAGCGGCGGCTCCCGATATACCGAGCTGGTTTTTATAATGAATAAAATGGCTCTTCTTGTTATTCTGGTTGCGGACGACTGCCACAGATGCATCTCCGTTATCGTAGGTCACCGTTAAACCAAGATCCCGTGGAAACCCAGGTCCCATCAACTCAGGTCTCTCTCGACCGAGCTCTCGGTCATCCCAGGGTCCCGTAGCATCATCCGCCTTGTCCTCCCTACTGCCGTTCAAACCCGGCCGGGTACGGGTAGCCGGGTATCGGGTAGGGTACGGGTATCGGGTACCCGGTTGCGACCTCTGATTCGCCATGGCGAGATGTCAACTGCCTCGCCTGGCGTGCAGGAGGTCTTGGGTTCGATCCTGACCCTGACGCCTATGTTTGAAGTAAGCGCCGTTCTCCCCGTGGTCGTGTGGAATTTTTTCAGGTCCTCCGGTTTTTCCCTCCACATTTAGAAACACGCGTTTAAAGTCTTTGGCCGCAATAAATTCCCACGTGATAAGCCACTGTCATTTGTGGCCAGGTCGCTTCTGAACTAGAGCTGTACCTGGTACCTGGTAAAGTAAAAACAGTTCTAATTTTAAACCCTGATCCCATCCAAACCCATGTGCACATACACTCAGCTACATCGCTGTCATCGGAGGTCTCCGTCACATAGTCTGCTGTCAAACTCTTCATCAACCCAGCTCTCCCTGCCAAGCCAGGATCTCAATTAACCCAATGGGGTCCCTGCCAACTGCAGTAAGCGATCTGTTCACCCAGCTCCATGCTGGCAACTCGATTATCTTGCACCGCCAGAGGGAAGGCAGTGGCAGGATTAAGCTAGGACGGGGCCTGTAGCATATGTTATGAAGGGGCGCTAAATAAAATAAAAACACTTACATATTACAACACTAATTTGTAATTTGCATAGTAAAGTGATTGCATTTTTTCATTTGCTACACAGCCAGATGATACGACAAATCCCTAACCTGAAACACACAGTCGTTCGTAAAAGTTGAAGGCGGCATAGTACTATAGCGATAGAGCAAGTGCGGAATCACTGAACCGGAATTGAGAGCTTGAAAGCGTTTAGCGGGGGCCCTTGAAAGTGCGGGGCCCGTAGCATATGGAGCTACTTTTGCTACGAAGATTCTCCGGCACTGAGGGGGGGGGTCGCTGTGGGTTCTGCGTGACAGCCCCCCCGGTACCCGATTGGAGCTGGTTGTTGTGGTTGACGTTGATATTCAATCAACATGTTGTTGATGTGACCCTGACCCGTCCCGGCTATTGGAACAGAGACGGCGCTATTATTGCCACGGAAACCGCGTTAACGCCTCCCCGGTATCTCCCCTCATTACCTCCCCCCCCCCCGTTACCCGACCTTACTGAACATCTGTTAAAAAGATCCTCATAAACTTCGATTTAAATCTTTCGTGACTGCAGGGATTCGTATTCTTGGTTCTTTCGGTAAAGTCACGTAGAAGGTAAATAATAAAAATAAAACATAATAAAATAATTCTCACGACGTTTCGGCCACAACGCAAGCAGCCGTCCTCAGGTGAAGAACAGGTCTGTCATTCAGACGCTGTCTTTCCGACAGACCTGTTCTTCACCTGAGGACGGCTGCTTGCGTTGTGGCCGAAACGTCGTGAGAATTATTTAATGTTTTATTTTTATTATTTTATTATTTCCCTTCTCCTGTGAATTTACCGAAAGAACCAAAAAGAAGATCCTCGTAGCTCATCGGGTTCCTCCGGTATAAATATTCTGATTCTGACCTCTCCAATACCTCTCTAAGTTACTCCGTTACCCTCCCCGTTACACCCCCCCCCTACCCGGTTACCTCCCGTCGCGGAATTGACATTG
>MU249632.1:1004255-1159550 GCA_018977245.1 Lethenteron camtschaticum
GATTTATAGTGAAAAACTTTGTTTTTACGGGTTAATTTTTACAAGGAGTCATGTTTGCATTGACCACAATACCTGCGGTCGAAATGCTACTGGCGAAGGATGTTCCAATGGTGTCAATGCTTACCCCGAGCTCTCATACTCTGATGGTGCATTGCCTTTGAGTTGTGCGCCTTTTGGCGTCATCTGGTCCAACACCATGTGAGACGACCCGTCTTCACTTGCATGCAAATGATCATGGTGGGCTTTTTTGTTCAATTTTTTTGTTTTGGTTTAAAGTTGTTGATTGAATGGCGAAAATTAGCTCACACATCTGTGTGAAGCTGCCCCTCCCCCCTCAACTCGATGATGGCTAAGAGACACACTTTTACGTGGTTTAAATTAAATTATAATGCACCCGTCGGCAAACTATTAATGCTATTTAATTATTCAATCAGGGCAAGTAATTTGTTGTTAATTGTGGCACAATTTCTTGGCGGTCCTTTCCAGGAGCATTTAACGGAGACTTTTACTCAACACGATGTGGCACGTGGCCTTTTAATTAACAGCGGGGCTTTGAGATTTAAATGTTTAATACCCGATTAATGACTTGACTTTGAAATAAAAAGTAATGTATCACTGTAAAAAAAACATGTGAGACGAGGCTCTAAGAAAAGCTGTTTCGGGTGTGGACCAATCAATTCTAGATTTGAAGCTTTCGTGACTGCAAAGATTCATATTCTTAGGTTTTTTCGGTTAAGTCACGTAAGTAAAACATCAAAATAAAAATAAAATAAAAATCACGACGTTTCGGAGACAACACAAGTCTCCGTCATCAGGTGGGACCGTCACAGCTGTGATCATCAGGTGGGACCGTCACAGCTGTGACGGTCCCACCTGATGACGGAGACTTGTGTTGCCTCCGAAACGTCGTGATTTTTATTTTTATTTGATGTTTTACTTACGTGACTTAACCGAAAAAAACCTAAGAATATGGACCAATCAATTTCAAGGACAGTGCATACATTATCAGAGTTGTGATTTTTGTTTGCATTCCAACCGCAGGTATTGTGGTCAATGCAAACATGACTCCTTGTAAAAAAAAGGTGTCAGTTTTGTTGCCAGATAAAAGGGTAAAAAAACAATTATCATGTTTTACTGGCAAATGAGGTTCCAATGGTGTAAATGCTTACCCCGAGCTCTCATACTCTGATGGTGCATTGTTTTTGAGTTGTGCACCTTTTGGCATCATCTGGTCCAACACCATGTGAGACTAGGCTCTAAGGAAAGCTGTCTCGGGTGTGACCAATCAACTTCAAGGACATTGCAGACATTATCAGTTGTGTGATTTTTGTTTGCATTCCGACCGCAGGTATTGTGGTCAATGCAAACATGACTCCTTGTAAAAAGGTGTCAGTTTTGTTGCCAGATAAAAGGGTAAAAAACCAATTACCATGCATTGAGATTATTTAGCTGCCTCTGGCTTGAGATGGCTGCAATCTATGGGTCAGATATTGTCTGCCAGTATTAAGCAATTGGTAATTAAATATTTAATTTGTTTTCCCTAAACAGTGTAACATTTTGGGAAAAAAATTTCACGAAAATTAATTGTCACACACAACGAGTCTGTGTGGAAAATGTCAGCTCGATTGGATCACGGGAAGTGGGTTAAAAAACGAGCAAAGATTTGCACGGTCCTAAGCAAGCAAGCGAACTTAATATAAAGGATTTAAAATATATTCGCCTGTGGAGGACGCGGGGATCGATCCCGCGACCTTTGGCATGGGAAGCGAGGGCGCGACCAACTGCGCTACTCCACCACGGCCTGTGGAGGGGTTATGCTCTGGGCTCTTACACTCTGACGTTCAGCCAAAGCCATGAATGCGTTCTATTTGAATATGTAAAATAATTTTTTTGCCAAAAAGTGTAAAATTTTGGGAATTTTTTTCACGAACAATAATTGTCTGGCACAACGAGTCTGTGTGGAAAATGTCAGCTCGATTGGATCACGGGAAGTGGGTTAAAAAACGACCGACAGATTTGCACGGTCCTAAGCAAGCAAGCAAGCACGCAAGCAAGCAAGCACGCGAACTTAATATAAAAGATTTAAAAATAAAGAGACAGCCAAACGCCGAGAGGAGAGACAAAGACGGCTTTTATTGCAGGGGAACCACTCGTGGTGTGGCCACGGGTGCCAGAACCCCCACCGACACAAGCCACCCACACGCAAAGTTCAGATTCATTCAAGTGACATCAGACAGCACGTGACCCGCTCGGATATTCATCCATGCGGGCGTGGGGCGAGGAGCGACAGTGGCTTNGGGGGGGGGGCGGGTAGCGTGGAGGGGTAGAGGGCAGGAAGGGGGGGGGGGGCAGGAGCCCGCACCCACACACTCACGACTCCACATTCCCAGGACCGGCGGGTTTTGTTTTTAGCTCTGGGAGGAAACCAGAGAATGTTAGGGGCAGCAACCCTCTGCCGGACAGCGGGAGAACTCTTACAAACCCCGCACACCATTGGAACCTCATTTGCCAGTAAAAAATATAATTGTTTTTTTATCCTTCTATCTGGCAACAAAACTGACACCTTTTTTTTTTACATGGAGTCATGTTTGCATAGACCACAATACCTGTAGTCAAAATGCAAACAAAAAACATAACTCTGATAAACTCTGACCAATCAACTTGAACGACAGTGCATACATTATCAGAGTTATGTTTTTGTTTGCATTATGACTGCAGGTATTGTGGTCTATGCAAACATGACTCCTTGTAAAAAAGGTGTCAGTTTTGTTGCAGATAGAAGGGTAAAAAACAATTATCAAACTCCGCACAGTGCGGTGCCCGGGTCGATGGTTCTTGCTAGCGAGGTGGCGCTGTTTCTAATGAGGTTATGAGTTGAGTGGAAGNCCCCCCCCCACCTCCCCGACCCGCCTTGCAGTGCAACATGTAAAACTCTCCAGCGTTCGGAGTCAACGGCGCCCAGGGCAGAGAGCGTTCGCTTGTGGGTGGGAACGCCTCGCAGGGAACGAAAACGTGGCTTGCTTCTTTTTATTTTCTTGTAAAAAAAATAACCACACACACACACAAAACTACACGAACATATGATCGTCAAAAACCCCCGCTCAAAGTCCAAAAAGGGTTTTTACCGGCCAAAACACTGTCAATGGCCCACATACAGTTATTGGTGCCTCGAGAGCTAGGCCGGAATGCGTCCTAACCCCCCCCCCCCCCGGCTCGCAAAGCTAAGCAAGGGTTGCACCTGGAAAGCGCTCGAGTGAGCGACCACCGTGCACAACAGGTTGCTGCAGCTGCTGCATTGGAGGCAGCGGGAGGGCAGCGCAGTAAAATCCACCATTCTGTACCACGCTTTTATCAATCTGGAATTAACCAAACAAACCCTCCGCCCCCCCCCCCCCAACAATTAGCTATGGCGTGGGAAGGCCTCCACGCAAGATCCGTACGCGGGTGTGCGACAACACGTTCCTGAGCGCGCGCGCGGTTATGACTTTTGTGCGATTCTCTGTTCCTGTTCACATTGTTCATTCACGCGGCACGGGCGGCGCAAACACAGCGGCGGTCACCAACGAGAGAGAGGGGGGTGGGGGTGGGGGGAGGCGCTGGCCCTCACTCTCCGCTGGCGCCCGCGTCTCACAATGTCGGTGGCGCGTACGGCCCCGGGTCCGCGGAGACCGGATTTAGCGGCGTCTCAGGGAACCCAAACGGCGAGAACGGCACCACGTAGCGGTGCCAGGGAGACTCCCTCCAAACTCCCCAGGGCGCGGCCGCCACCTCCAATCTCCGGATTGGCCATGGACGGTTAGCCGTGGGTCGTTAACCGCGCGGCATTGGCTATGGCCGGTTGACTGTGGGAAGTTGGCCGCGTCGGCCGGCTGACAACGGCCGGTGGTGCCGGTGCCGGTGGCGCTAGCCCGACGCTAGAAGCCGTATTTGGCCTGGGTCTGGCGCCGAGTCAGCTTGTTCTCCGACCACGAGTTTTTGAGCTCCAGCTCCCGCTCCTTCGCCTGGGGTAGGGACCGGGGTGGGGGGGGGAGAGAGATGGAAGGTGAGCGGTGGGGAATAGGAGGAGGGAAAAAAGAAAGGGGTATGAGAGAGCGAAGGAGGTGTAGGGAGAGAAGGGGATGCAAGAGACAGGGATGTGATCCATGAGAGATGGAGAAAAAGGGTTGGAAGATAGAAGGATAGGATGGGATGAAGGAAGATGGGCGAGAGGGAGATGGAAGGAAGATGGAGAGGACTGTGGCGAGTGCGGCGTGCGTGGCGAGGAGCGAGTGTGGCGCTCACCTGGTGCATCAGGTAGGTGATCTGATGCTTGCGCTTCTGCTGGGTGGAGGGCTGGTCGCCCTTTTTCTGTGAACACAGCAGCGGCACGAGACGTCACACGCGGCCGTCCCGGGGGCCCCTTCCCACCACCGTGGGCGATGCCAACGACGAGAGGCGTGCACAAAAGGTAACCTCAACGACCCGGGCCAAGCAATGGATTCCGTCGCACTGCCCGCTAACCCGCCGCGCTAATCCTACCAAGCACCGTCCAGGAGACTTTAGGAGCGTTTCCTCCTCGTGTATTTGGTCACAAGGGTTCATAAGAATAACAATTATACTTACGGAGATTATTGTAACATTATGAGATTCAGCTATTTTCCCAGGAACACCACGATGAATCAACAGACTGGAGCGTGCTGCCACATTTGGTCTTTGCAGGAAGTTTTTCAACCAATCAATGAGCATTGATAGGAAACCGGAGCGACCGGAGAAGAACCCACGCACGTGCAAGGGCGGACACGCTCCGTCCCGTACAGGTGGAACAAGCGAGAGTCCACATAGTAGTAGGTTTTAACCCTTTAAACTGGTACAAAACTGACACCTTTATACAAGCATCATGTTTGCAATAACCACAACACAAGCAGTCAAAATGCAAACAAAAAGAAACAACTCTGATGATAATATATGCACTGTCCTTGAAGTTGATTGGTCCACACCCGAGACAGCTTTCCTTAGAGCCTAGTCTCCATTGGTGTTGGACCAGATGACGCCAAAAGGCGTACAACGGTTATTGCACGCGGCAAGAACGACGGCAAAAAAAAACCTCTGCAACAAAGCGGCGGATGCGCCACCGCCACGGGCCGCCCCCGTGAAGCCGCCGGGGAACTCTGAGTGACCTTGCTGAAGGACTTCATGGTCTTCTCCTGGGTGAGCGACTTGGTGAGCCACTCCTTGGCGCCGCTCATCTGCTCCTCGCCCTTGATCTCGATGAAGTTGATTTCCTCCCCGCGGTTCCTCTTGCCCTGCAGCCGCCGGAACTGAGGATGCGCGGCCATGTTAGCGGCCACCGGAGAGGGGCCGGCGAGGCGAGGTGTGGACAGGTGAGGGGAGGTGATGGGTGTTTGTCGTGAGAGGCAAGGTGATTGGTTTTTAATGAGGTTATGAGCAGTTAGGTGGTGTGGCGAGTGGCATGGTGTGTGGAGAGGTGGCATGGTGTGTGGAGAGGTGGTGTGTGAGCGGCGAGGTAGTGTGGTGATTTGCGAGGTGGTGGGTGAGCGGCGAGGTGGTGAGGCGGGCGGTAAGGGGCCTCTCACCGCGTCGTTGTCCACGATGCTGGTGCCAGCGGTGCCGGCGGTTGCCACTCTGCGCCGTACGGTTGCTCGTAGTAGCCCTGGCGCACGGAACAAATGATCGGTGGTCAACGAATCGGCGAGGCGGAGACCGTGAAGAACTACGACTGAACGTAACCTCAGCGCCGTATTCTTATTCGTGGCTCGGTCAGGCAGTTGGGACCGTGCCCACAGCCGGCTCAAGTGAGTCACGGGCCTTGAGCCACTGCTCGCTTGAGCCAGAACCAAGACTAAGAATACAGACATGCCTGTGTGTGTGACGTGGTGGCGTGTGGCACCTGTGTGTGTGTGCGCTATGGTTGCGGTGTGGCACCTGTGTGTGTGCTTGGTGGTGACGAGTACCTGTGTGTGTGCGGGTGGCTGCGTGTGACCGTGTGTGCCGTGGTTGAGCATGTGACCTGTGTGTGTGTGAGCCGTGGTGGCGTGTGGCACCTGTGTGTGTGTGTGACGTGGTGGCGTGTGACCTGTGTGTGTGTGCGTGGCGGCGGTGCGGTACCTGTGTGTGTGTGTGCCGTGGCTGCGGTGCGGTACCTGTGTGTGTGTGTGACGTGGTGGCGTGTGACCTGTGTGTGCGCTATGGTTGCGGCGTGTGACCTGTGTGTGTGCCGTGGCTGCGGTGTGGCACCGTGTGTGTGTGTGTGCGCCGTGGTGGTGACGCAGTACCTGTGTGTGTGTGCCATGGCTGCGGTGCGGTACCTGGTAGCCACCACCGCTGTAGTCTCCGGGGAATTCTCCGGGCTCCCCAGCGTCCGCCTTCATCCCGGAGAACTCGAGGGAGCGTCCTGCACGGAGTCGCCCGTCGCCGGGCACGGCACCGCCGTCCCGGCTCCTGTGAGAAAAGAGCCGGGGCAGACTTCAGAATAAGGATATTAATACAGGTAGGACCAACAGTTCCACACTGACCAGGGATTATTTGTCTGTCGTGCATAGCCACGCCCTCGANTTGTATTTCATAGAGCGCTTGGCGGGCTCGCACCACGTGACGCGCCGCCCCACGCAGCTTGCGCCGCGTGACACGGATCGCACGAATGCGCTGTCCAACCAAGTTCCTACCTGCCCACTCCGAAGGAACGTGTGTACACGGTAATCTGAAAGCCCAGCCCTGCAATCGCTGGCTCGCGCCACCCCTGGCGGAAGGGCCTCCACTGGAGAGGGTAACTTAGCGGCCGATTATTATTCCCAGTTGGAGAATTGCCACGGAAGATGAAACCGCGGAACTAATTCCGAAGCCGCTCCATAAAGAGGCCACCGGCGCCGGCGGCGTGGGCCTACCCAGCAGCTTGACGGCAACGCCGGGCGGCGAGGCGCCCGTGCCGGGCCGCGCCGGCAGCGAGAAGAACTGGCGCCGCCCCGCTAGCCGCCTGCTCCTCCTCGCCGTCACTGGTGTCGTCGTCAAGCGCGTGGGGCAGCGCCTGCCGCGCCACGCGCTGAGCAGGGCCGCCCGCGACGCCGCCTTGATGGCCGAGGGCTGGGCACCTGCGCCGCCGTCGGGGCCGCGGCCCTGCGGGCCTTCGTCAAGGCGTGCGGCACGAGCGGCCGCGAGGTCACCTTGGTGCCGGCGAGCGACGAGGCGGACAGCACGCGCCCCGCGGCTTGGGCAGCAGCGCGGAGAGGCCCGTGGCGCCCGGCGACACCTGCCGGCACGGGGGAACGAGACGGGGAGCGCGGTTGGGTTTGCCAAGCGGCGGACGGCGTGAAGCGCTACCCTACGCGAGTTTACCGACATCGCGAATCAGAATTGACTGGCGTCAGGCCAGTAAGGGACGATGACATTTGTGCGTCTGACCCCGCACGCCACCGACGTAGCCGAACAAATGTCGTGTCACTGGCAATTAACAGCACCAATTATTACCGTGTGTGCGAGCTTGCCGGCGTTGAAGAGTGNACAAGGGCGAGCGAGTGACTGGCGGTGAGTGAGTGAGCAGCGTTCGCGTGAGTGNCGGAGTGGGTGAGCGAGTGACGAGGATGAGCGAGTGACCGGGGTGAGCGGGTGAGCGAGTGAGCGAGTGAGCGGGGCGAGCGAGTGAGCGAGTGAGCGAGGGCGGGGTGAGCGAGTGAGCGGGGTGAGCGAGTAGCNGGGGTGAGCAAGTGAGCGGCATTGAGCGACTGAGCGGCGGAAATATAGGGCGGGGTGAGCGAGCGAGAGCGAGTGGCGGAGGAAGAGGCACTCACCGTGGACGGCACAAACCTCTTCACTTTCGGCTCCTCGTCCTCATCATCAGAGTCAGGCTGCGGGACACGGGGCAACACCCTCATGAGCACGTGAACACAAGACTCCATTAGCATGAACACAATCATGTAAGCATGCAAACACAGACTCCTAAACAGTTACACAAACATGGGTGTATGAACACCTGTGTTCATCAGCAGCCATTCGTCACGAAGTGTGTGTTGAACTTCTTTCGCACTGTACGTCGCCAACCGTGCTATTTGGAGGTGCGCGGGAAGGACAACCAACTAAGCACAAATTTTTTTTTCTAGATTTGAAGCTTTCGTAACTGCAAGGATTCATATTCTTAGGTTTTTTCCGGTAAAGTCACGTAGGTAAAAATTAAAAAAAGTAAAATNAAAAATTAAAATTAAATTAAAATCACGACGTTTCGGAGGCAACACAAGCTTCCGTCTTCAGGTGGACCCGTCACAGCACGACAGCTGTATCAAGTGAGAGAAATTCCAAGAAAACAGTCCTTGTATAAATACTGGTTGAGGGTGGGAGGAGCCAAGGCAGGATATTATGTTTCATCTACATAAAAATTATTTTCTCAGAAATTAGCTTTCAATCGAGATTTAAAGTGGCGGTGACGTCACCACGGCGCTCGTGCCAGGCCTGATGCACTCCGAGGCCACGTGAAAGTGTCGAAGGCTCGCTGACTGGAGGTCACGGGCAGACCCAAGTGCCATGGGTTGAATGACACAAACACTCCCATCTAATCACAAACATTTATAAACAAATACACACATAATTACATGTAATCAAATACACACCAATCTTGATTTGAAGCTTTCGTGACTGCAGGAATCCATACTCTTTGGTTCTTTCGGTAAAAGTCACGTGGGTAGAAATAAATCACGATTGATCAACATACTTGTTTTTTCTTGCTGTTTCCCCTGCGAGCGTTGCGATGTCTTTTATTTTTTTTCTACCTTCGTGACTTTACCGAAAGAACCAGAGTATCAAATACACACCCTCGTGTGCATGAACGCAGGCTACTAATGTGAGAAATACGAATGCACAATCACATCAAAACACACAAAACCAAACTATTTTGTATTTTACCAGGCAAGTCCCAATGAGCTATTAGCTTCTTTTTCAGAAGCGACCTGGCCACAAATGATAGCTCAACAAAGTGGCTTATCATCACGTGGACATTTATAGCAGCCAAACACTCTAAACGCGTGATGTCTCTAAATGTTAATCCACACGACCAAGGGAGAACGCAAACTCCAAATATACAGCAGCAGGCGTCAGTCAGGATTGAACCCACGACCTCCTGCATACCAGGCGAGGTAGTTAACATCTCCTAGCCACCGTGATGATGAGAGAGACGCAAACTCCAAATATACAGCAGGCGTCAGGGTCGGGATCGAACCCACGACCTCCTGAATACCAGGCGAGGTAGTCAACATCTCATAGCCACCGTGACGATGATAAGAGAGACACGCAAACTCCAAATATACAGCAGGTGTCAGGATCGAACCCACGACCTCCTGCAGACCAGGCGAGGTAGTCAACATCTCATAGCCACCGTGATGATGATGAGAGAGGGACACCACAAACTCCAAATATACAGCAGCAGGAGTCAGGGTCGGATGGAACCAGACCTCCTGCATACCAGGAGAGGTAGTCAACATCTCATAGCCACCGTGGCGCCCCTAACCACACATCCACAGGAGGAGTGACCTGGACCTTGAGACGCAGCTGAAGGATTTTGTGCGAACAAGCGACGTGACGACACGAAGTCTACATCCCTCATCGGCTGTGACATCACGTCGGTGGCACTTGGTCAGGGACACGTCGCCTGGACAGAGACGAGGTGATGTGGGGCGACAGCCTCCCAGCACAGCAGTGGATAGAGCATGGCTGGTGATGGTGGTGATGAGTGTGGGGGGCTTCATGTAGTAGCAGTGGATAGAGAATGGCTGGTGATGGTGGTGATGAGGCTTCATGCAGCAGTGGATAGAGAATGGCTGGTGATGGTGGTGAAGAGGGTTCATGCAGCAGTAGATAGAGAATGGCTGGTGATGGTGGTGATGAGGGCTTCATGCAGCAGTGGATAGAGAATGGCTGGTGATGGTGGTGATGAGGGTTTCATGCAGTAGCAGTGGATAGAGAATGGCTGGTGATGGTGGTGATGAGTGTGGGGGGGCTTCATGCAGCAGTGGATAGAGAATGGCTGGTGATGGTGGTGGTGAGGGTTTCATGCAGCAGTAGATAGAGAATGGCTGGTGATGGTGGTGATGAGTGTGAGGGGGGCTTCATGCAGCAGCAGTGGATAGAGAATGGCTGGTGATGGTGGTGATGAGTGTGAGGGGGGCTTCATGCAGCAGCAGTGGATAGAGAATGGCTGGTGGACATGATGGTGGTGATGAGGGCTTCATGCAGCAGCAGTGGCTGGTGATGATGGTGATGGTGGTGATGAGGCCTTCGTGCAGCAGTGGATAGAGCATGTCTGGTGACGGCGGTGAGGGTCTCACGGCTCGCAGGGCTGGCGCCGCGATGCGCACTGGCTGCCCGCGCCGCCGCGGGGCCAAGAGGCCCGGGGTCGCCGCCGCGGCCGCCGCCTTCTCCTCGTCGTCCTCGTCGCTGCTCGCGTACGCCACGAGCGACATGGCCCGGCCAAGGCCACCCCACCCGGCTCGCCACCGCCAATCTTCGCCTCGGTTAATCGCCGATCTTCCACATCGGCGAAGTCGCCGTCGCCGCCGCGCTTAAGTGACCGGGCCCTGATGATTGGAAGCCTCGCGCCACGGGCCCCAATGCTCCACAGTTCAATTTGCGTCGCCGAGTGGATTCGCGGCGGCCATCTTACTAAGGGTTGGGGTTCTTTATCCTGATTCCTATTGGCGAGCGACCATCTTACTAAGGGGGGTCCTTTACGCTCAATTCCTGTTGGCGAGCGGCCATCTTACTAAGGGGGGATCCTTTACGCTAGATTCCTATTGGCGAGCGGCCATCTTACTCGATTCTTATTGGTGAGCGGCCATCTTACTAGGGGGGGGCGTCCTTTACGCTCGATTCCTATTGGTGAGCAGCCATCTTACTAGGGGGGGGTCCTTGACGCTCGATTCTTATTGGTGAGTGGCCATCTTACTAGGGGGGGTCCTTACGCTCGATTCCTATTGGCGAGCGGCCATCTTACTAGGGGGGTCCTTAACCTCGATTCCTATTGGCGAGCGGCCATCTTACTAAGGGGGGGGGTCCTTTACGCTCGATTCCTATTGGCAAGCGGCCATCTTACTAAGGGGGGTCCTTTACCCTCGATTCCTATTGGTGAGCGGCCATCTTACTAAAGTTGGTCCTTTACGCTCGATTCCTATTGGCGAGCGGCTATCTTACTAAGACGGGCGGCCATCTTACTAAGGGCGGGGGGGGGGGGTCCTTTACGCTGATTCCTATTGGCGAGCAGCTCTATGACGTCCGCTCTGAGCAAGGCGGCTGTCCCGTGTTCTCTCCCCTGACCAAGATGGCTCAGGGAGTCACGTGATACGTTTAGGATAATCAGAACATGTTTCTGAAAATGTATTTATCCTGGAGAAATCATCAACACAAGCAATCATCATCAGGATGATTGCTTGTGTTGCAGAAATGTCGTGAGAATTTAATTGTTTTACATTTTTATTATTTTGTTTTTCCCTTCTACGTGACTTTACCGAAAGAACCAAGAATATGAATCCCTGCAGTCACGAAAGCTTTAATAAAAAATCTTAACACCTGTTTTTTGCCAGAAAAAGGGAAAACCCATTATCAAACTATGATAACCAACAATGTAACTGTCAAAGGTCAACCGTGCGTTGAACTCAACAGTCCACTGAGCCCGAAATCTAATGCCGTAATATCCACGCTCCAAAGTGTCACACGGTGAAGGGCCATTGTGCGAAACGTCGACTGTTATTTTAAGGCCACAGCCAACAACAGCATCACCAAATAAACAGAATGTTGACAAACGTGAAGTTAGAAACGCTATCTTTATTGGTAACCATCATTGTACGGATCACTCGCGTGCAGGTGCTCGTGCCGTCGCGATGTGAACCACGTGGATGGGGAGGGAGGGGTAACGATCAGAGGTCGCAACCGGGTACCCGATACCCGTACCCTACCCGATACCCAGCTACCCGTACCCGGCCGGGTACGGGTACCCGTTTGCGACCCTGGTGCAGCCGGGTACGGGTACAGCTAGGCCGTGAGTCACTGGTGAGTAACCGTTTGTCACTCATTTCCCAACGTCTTGTCTCTTCTCACAATTCAAGTTCCTAGAATCAACCCACCCGCGCCTGCAACATGGCTTCATCCCAGAGGTCGCAATCGGGTACCCGTACCCGGCCGGGTATCGGGTAGGGTACGGATACCCGTTTGCGACCCTGGTGCGGCCGGGTACGGGTACGGGTAAGGAATCAAAACCCGTTTGCGACCTCTGCTAACGATTGACGGAGTTTCAGATTCCAGTCGGAATCTCGATGTGATCCAGATTACATATTACAAACTGCAAGTTTTTTTAAATGCACGCATATAGCGGCGTCTAGCGGCTGAAGCATTCACGTTACAACCCCCGTTACATCCATCAACATTGATTTGTAATCGTTTAACGGGGCATCCTCGGTCAATGCACTGCTGGATGAAGGCCTCCCCATGCAGTGTCGGTCACAGGGGAGCATTGCTTGACCACACTTCACCACACTTCACGAAGGCGGTGGTGGGGTAGAGACCCAGGTACCGGACCAAGACATCGCTAGCCACCGACGGGAGCCGTGACGGAAATCCAATTAATGTTTTCCACCAGGAGTTTGTAAAACCAGGCGCGCCGAGCGCTGTGCCATCGCTCCCCACTTGAATGCACGCGTGGCGAACGGGAGACGTGGGAAAAATCTCTGCGGATCGGTCGGTCGCGACATCGTCCCCGGCGGTCTCCACCGCGGGACACGAGAATCGCGATAAACGCGGAAATCGGAACGCGAACCGCCCGACTACGACGCGCGTGCGCGTGTGTGTACGCGTGGAACGCGTGGAATGCGTGGAATAGGAACGGCGCGCGTGCGGAAAAAAAACCAGCCGGACGCGGCGTAGCACGCGGCTACAACCGCCATCACACACAGCAGCACGCCAACACACGCGGAGCAACTAGCGACTGCACACAAACTACGACGAAAGGGACGGCGAAGACGATGGTAGTGGTGAAATGCTGGTGATAGGAATGATAATTACAGTTATGATGACGCTTGCTCTGATGCTTATGGAGATGACGATGGCGGCGATATTGATGGCGACGATTATGTTGATGGCGACGAGACAATGCCCATCGTGATGTCAGTAATAATACGACGAGGGTGACGGCGCCGATGACAAATACAGCGCGATGACGATTGCGGTCGCGAACGATGATGCTTGTGATGAACGTGATGACGGCGATGACTGCGATGACGACGATGATGGCTGCAGAGGAACCTGGAGCCACGTGGAGGAGACGTCGCCACCGTCACTCCACCCCGAGCTCCCGCGGCCCGCTCCACCAGCTCCACGGCGCTAGCGCCCCCCCCCACCCCACACCGACCACTCCCCGGCCGCCCGGTCACGCGCGCTTGCGCTTGCGAACTCCGAACCGCTTGCTCCGCTGCTTGTACATGTGGCGGAAGTTGATGCAGACACCTGGGGTCGGGGGGGGGGGAGGTAAAGGCAAGGTGGGTCAAGCACAAAGGTCAAGCAAAACACAAGGTCACAACGGGAGGAGGGTGTCAAAGGCAAGGTGGGGTCAAGCACAAAGGTCAAGGTAAAATGCAAGGTCACAATGGGAGGGGGGGTCAAAGGCGAGGTCAAGCGCAAGGTCAACTCAAACAAGGCGCGACGTGCTACGCATTTCCCCAAACTCCCTGCGGTTATCGGCACCCAGCGCCAGAAACATGCGGTGAGAGCGGTGTTCTTCACTCATTTTCAGAGGGGGGCCACTTTCGCTGACAAGGCATCATCAGTGTGAGACCGCCACACATTTGAAACCATTGGGGGTTGACAGCAGCAGCATGATGATGATGATGATGACGGGCGGTGTTTTCACTTCCAGATTTGAAGCTTTCGTGACTGCAAGGATTCATATTCTTAGGTTTTTTCGGTAAAGTCACGTAGGTGTAAAAAATTTAAATTAATAAATAAAAATAAAAATCACGACGTTTCGGAGGCAACACAAGCTTCCGTCTTCAGGTGGAACCGTCACAGCACGATAGCTGTATCAAGTAAGGAAGGCCAGCGTCTCGAGAAGCTGTGACTTCTTGTCTCGTTGTCTGTTAAAAACTCTAACAGATAGGTGGAATTCCTCCCCATAGAGGGCAGGAGAAATTCCACCTATCTGTTAGAGTTTTTAACAGACAACGAGACAAGAAGTCACAGCTTCTCGAAGCTGGCCTTCCTTACTTGATACAGCAATCGTGCTGTGGTGTTTTCACTCTTTGTGCATTGTCGGGGGGGGGGGGGGGGCGCACGTCAAGGGTCGCACGAAGGCCCACCAGGAGCTCTTTATTTGGCTGCTAAATATTACCACGTGATGATAAGCCACTTCGTTGAGCTGTCATTTGTGATTGCCAGGTCACTTCTGAAAAAGAAGCTAATAGCTCAGTGGGCCTTACCCGTAAAATGAAAGTTTTATTTTCTTAGTGATTTGCTTACCTCTACTTTCGTAGTTTTGTACTGTACTATCTATATAGCACATTTATACAAGGCACTTTACAAGGGTTGCGAGTGGTACAATGAGGGTATCTAAATGTGATACGGTGAATAGGGCTGCGGGTACGGGGAGGGAGGTTTAGTGGGTACGTGAATTACTGGGGGGGTACCTAGAGGGATGGAGGGAAGGACGGGCCGAGGAGAAGAGGTGGGGTCGTGAGGGAGCAGCGGAAACTCGACAGGGAGAGGCTGCGTGCTTTAACGTGGAGCTTTGTAAGCTCATCGGATTCCTCGTGCAGTCGAAATAAAGATTCTGACCAACGCTCCTCCCAGCGATCACCGATCGACCCCCCTCCCGATCACGCTGCGCGCTGCACGCACCGACGGCGAGGACGGCCAGGTAGGCGTAGAGGACGTAGGGAAGTGCACGACGAGTTGAGCACGTTGGGCAGCCGCACCGAGAGGGCTGGGACGCTCGAACAGCGGAATGGCGCTCAGCACGCACGCCGCTGTGGGAGANGGGGGGGGGGGTGCCGTCAAAACACTCGCCGACTTCAAGACACGAGTTGAGAACGACTGTCGTGACGAGTGACAGTGAGCGGACACGGCGGGCCACGGCAGAAACTGGTGCGGCACCGGCGGAAACCGGCCGAGCGAGGGATCACGTCCCGGCTTGTGGACGCCGGCTAGGGGCGGTTGAGCGCCGATTCAATCCGTTGCATTGCTTTGCGAGGATTCCGCCGGTTTACCCGGCACAAGCTTCGCCGGGTCTCAAGACTCCGTCCGCAGGGAGGGTCCCGCCAGGTTTTGTCGCAGCAGGCGGCCATGTTGCTGCCCCGCGTAGAATCCCAATTGAGCAATTTGCGGCGTCATTTTCGAATTTGGCAAATGTGGAGTCGTGACGCCGGCACTCGATGCGACACATCTTGACAATGACGTTGCAGGATGTTGAACACGCACCGCAGTATTAATCAGGGCGGCAAATGGGGTCGAACCGCTAACCTCTGGAATAAGCGGCGACCGTGCTACCGCCGGACAGCGTTACCACCCCACAATGGTGCGGCACTTGTGGTGAATGAACGGTGCGTGTGGAGCGTGTGGAGCGTGTGGTGTGTGGGAATGAACGGTGCACGTGGAGTGCGTGGATTGTGTGGAGCGTGTGGTGTGTGGTGAACGAACGGTGCGCGAGGAGCGTGTGGTGTGTGGTAAATGAACGGTGCGTGTGGAGCGTGTGGAGCGCGTGGAGCGTGTGGAGCGTGTGAGTAAACGCATGACGTGGGTATGTGTGTGCGAATGTGTGTGCAGCGAGTGCATCAGTCCATTTCTTCTCCAGCCCATGTCGTGCTCGTTTGGCCGCATCGAGGGCTAAACGGGCACGACACGGGCTGGAGAAGAGATGGACTTATATGGTTCGGGAGGATGTGAAGCTGAGTGGACTTGTCGACGACTGGTACCAGCGGTGTCAAGATCGGCCTCTATGGAGGAGGCTCGTGAAGGACGCTGCTGAGCAGTTGGAGGCAGTCGCCCTCCAGCAACAACAGAGGGCAGAGCAGCGACGCTCACAACAATGAGCGGAGCGCCGTTGGCTAAAATGCAGCAAGTTAGCACAGCAGGGTACAACTGGTGCATCTGCCGGTCATCTCAGTCAGCCAACCCATGGCACCTGGATCTGTCCCGAGACCTCCTCCTGTCAGCAGAGAGCCTTCGACACTTCACGTGGCCTCAAAGTGCACCTAGCCTGGCACAGGCGCCGTGGTGACGTCTACGTCACTTAGTGGCGCATGGCGGTTGTGTTGGTATTGCAGCGTGTGTAGTGCGAGTGCAGCGCCAGTGTGGCGCAAGTGTGGAGTGTGGTGAGAGTGGTGAGTGTGGTGAGTGTGGTGTGAGTGGTGAGTGGTGGTGTGAGTGGTGAGTGTGATGGGTGTGGTGAATGTGGTGAGTGTGAGTGGTGAGTGTGGTGAGTGTGGAGAGTGGTGAGTGTGGTGAGTGTGCCGAGCGTGTGGTGAGTGCGGGGCGTTGCTTCAGCGAGTGCGCCAAGCGGGTAGAGCGGGATCCACAGTGAGTAGCGGATCCAGGTGAGCAGCCTCCACTCCACACCCACACTGCCCAGCATGTAGTACGGGTACCTGCAGCACACCCAGAAGCACACCCAGTCACCACCACCACCGCCACCACCCATCAGGTGCGATAGGTGCGTGCATTCATGTGTGTGCATTCGTGTGTGTGCGCCTGCGTGCATTTGCATGCGTGTGTGTAGTCGCTGACAGCACTTGCCCCAACGGTCTGTTAATGCTATACGGGGATATAGGTCTTGGTTTTGTGTGCGTGCGTGTGCAAATGTGTGTGCGCGTTTGTGTGTGCGTGCGCGTTTGTGTGTGCGTGCATGTTTGTGTGCGTGCGTGTGTGCGTGTGCGTGTGTGCGTGTGTGCGCGTGTGTGCGTGTGCGCGTGTGTGCGTGTGCGTGTGTGTGTGCGTGTGTGCGTGCGCGCGTACCGAAACACCTCGATGGCGCTCCACAGGTAGTAGACGGCGAAGGCGGCGTTGGTGGCGCTCAGGCGCTCGTGCATCCCGATCACCACAAACAGCATGAAGCCCCGGCCCAGCACCTGGCGGCAGGGGTGAGAGGGGAGGGGTCGGGGGGAGAGGGGAGGGTCAGGGGGAGAGGGGAGGGGCACGGAGCAGAGCGGAGGCTTAGACGACCGCACCACAGCCCAGGCAACCCTCGGGGTGGAGAGGGAAGTTCACTCAACACCCTCCGCCTCTGTGCTCCAGCGATTTGGGTCAAGGTCGCCGGGTCGCGGGGTCAGGGTCGCGGGGTCAGGGTCGCGGGGTCGGGTCGCGGGGTCGGGTCGGGGGTCAGGGTCGCATGGTCGGAGTCACGGGGTCGGGATCGTTAGGGGGGAGCGGCACCTGCAGCGCGGTGGGGATGAGCGCGGCGGAGACGAGGCCGGCGAGCGGGTGGACGACCTCCAGCAGGGCGAGCACCTGGCAGAAGCGCAGCACCTTGTGGGCGTCCTTGAGCGCCGAGCCCCAGAACTCTGCGCCGAGAGCGAGCNGGGGGGAGGGGGGGGAGCGCAGGGATGAACGAGGAGACTTACATGAATGTGCAAGTATTGGCGGACGTGCGTCGTGTGGGGAGACAAGGGGACCATCAGGAAATATAAATACCCAGGGACACACGGAGACGCACGGGGAGACACGGAGGCACGGGGAGACACGGAGACACNGGAAGACAAGGGGAGACACGGGGAGACACGGGGAGACACGGGGAGACACGGAGACACGGGAGACACGGGGAGGCACGGGGAGACACGGGGAGACGGGGGAGACGCGTGGAGACACGGGGAGACACGGGGTGACACGGGGTGACACGGGGTGACACGGGGAGACACGGGGACGCACGGGGAGACACGGAGACACGGGGAGACACGGGAGACACGGGAGGCACGGGAGACACGGGGAGGCACGGGGAGGCACGGGAGGCACGGAGAGACACGGGGAGGCACGGGGTGAGAGGGAGGCACGGGGAGGCACAGGGAGACACGGGACACGGGAGACACGGGGAGGTACGGGGAGGCACAGGGAGACACGGGGAGGCACGGGGGAGGCGCACCGTGTCCCAAGCAGCGGCACGGAGAGGCTGACGAGCACGGGCGACCCGCAGCTGCACAAGTTGTACAGAGGTAGCCGCGGTGCAGCGTGGAGGCACGGGGAGACGGAGAACACTCACCACCACCACCACTCACCACACCACTCACACCACTCACCACACTCACACACCACAACACAGGTTGAGACGAAGAGAGCCGCGGTGCACGTGGAAACACGGGGAGACGGAGACACTCACCACCACACCACTCACCGACACACACCACCACACNACAACAACACATCACCACACACAACAACACAGGGTAGACGAAGAGGTAGCCGCGGTGCAGCGGGAGACGCACGGGNAGACAGACCGCTCACACCACCACCACTCACCACCATCCCCACCCTTACCCACCACCACCACCACCACAACAACAACCACCACTCATCACCACCACAACAACAACCAGGTTGTAGACGAAGAGGTAGCCGCGGTGCAGCGTGGAGAGCGCTGCACGGGGAGACGGAGAACGCTCACCACCACCACCACTCACCACCACTACTCACCACCACTCACCACCACACTCAACACCACTCACCACCACCACCACAACCACCAGTCCCACACCACCACACTCACCAACACCACAACCACCATCACTGCAGTGCAATGCATGGGGGAGGGGCATACAACACTCACCAATACTCACCAGTCAGTTCCTCTACTCACCAAAACCACCATGTTAAACAACAATGCGCCACCAGTCCAACCACCACACCACCACCACACCACCATCACCACACCACCACCACACCACCACCATCACCACCACCACACCACCACACCACCATTCCCACCACCACAACACCAATCCCACCACCACACCACCACCACAAGTCCCACCACCACACCACCATTCCACCACCACCACACCACCACCAACCCACCACACCACCATCCCACCACCATCCCACCACCACCACACACCACCACCCACCAGTCCCACCACCACACCACCATNCCACCACCACCACACTACCACCACACACCACCACCAGTCCCACCACCACACCACCACCACACACCAGTCCACCACCACGACACCACCACCACCACACCACCACCTGTCCCACCACCACACCACCATCCCACCACCACCACACCACCACCACCACCACACCACCACCACCACACCACCACACCACCACCACACCACCATCCCACCACCACCACACCACCATCCACCACCACACCACCACCACACCACCACCACACACCATCCACACCACCACACCACACCACACCACCACCAGTCCCACCGCCACCATTGCGCTCCGTGGCTTTGCGCCGGGGAGCGGGGACGGAGCTCACGGTGTTTGCGGACGCGCGACTCCACGGTGACCTTCCCGATATTCTTCATCTCCTGCAGGCGGGGACACGGCGGCAGAACCGTCACCGCCCGTCACGGACAACGCGCCGTCGCCGCACGCCGGGCATTTGGAGTGTGCACGCGCTCACCGTGGTCGCGTGGATATTTCTCTCTGGGCCTTGCGGGGGTAAAATCCAGGTGCGTTTAGATCAGGGTGGGGAACGTCCGACCCGCGGGCCGTACAAGGCCCGCAAAATCATTTAGTCTTTTCCAGCCATCACATTAGGGCGAGTTAATTAAATGCTTGACCAAATGTAATATGAGGATATAACCGGCTCACTGACGTATCACAACTCGTCATGGTGATTGGCTCTGCCGGTTCTGGTTTACAGCCAATGGGGGAAGCCTAGGGGCGTGGCCTGACGTGATGGAAGGTGACAGCTGTAAGGATTGGTTCTGCTGGCTTTGGCCACAGCCAATGGGGAGATGAGTCAGGGGCGTGGTCCCGGGAGCTGACGAGGGAGCCTGGAAGATTCGATGCAGGCTAACGAGGATTGGCGGAAACGTACCACGTGACCCGGGTATTAAATAGGGTGGAGACGAACGACACGTGGTCAGAACGGAACGAACAGAGGAAGGGGGCCACGCGGGAGCGGGGCTCCGAGTTGCCACGTGGCAGTGCGTCTCTCTCTCTCTATCTGTCCCTCTCACGCTGCCTATCAGCAGCGTGAGTAACTGTAACATAAGTTGAATAAAAGACGGATTCCAGAAGTCGTCTCAACGAGCTTTATTACACAAATATAATAGTCTAATTTGAAGTTGATAATTCTTTATGGCCCGCGAATGACTTTATAAATATCCAAATGGACCTTGGCAAAAAAACGGTTCCCCACCCTGGTTTAGAGTATTTCGACGCGCGCTTGAAGAGTATTTCGCCGCTCTAAATGTCCGCGCGACGAGCCACTTCGTTNGGCTCTCTCGTTTGTCGCTTCCGAAACAAGAGCTGCGTAGCTCAGTGGGGGCCTTACCTGCTAAAATAAAAAATTAACCCGTAAAAACAAAGTTTTCAATATAAATCCTTTATATGCATGGCATCGGTTTTATTTTATTATTCATTTCTGTTTTTCTTGAGTAAGAGTTTCATTGTTATCACATTGGTATTTTAAATTAAATATAAAAAAAAATTTCTCTAAAAAGTGGAAAATTTTGGAAAAAATGTTTTCACGAAAATAAAATGTCACGCTGTCTGTGTGCAAAATGTCAGCTCGATTGGATCACGGGAAGTGGGTTAAAAAACGACCGAAAGATTTGCACGGTCGTAAGCACGCAAGCAAGCAAGTGAACTTAATATAAAGGATTAAAAAATTGTTTAGTCGAGTTAAAAAGAGTATCCGCTCATCGCTCTCGAACAGACCGAGGATGACTTGGAGGCGCTGGGGGGGGGGGGCACGGACGTGCGGGAGAGGCAGCAGTGGCCAGGTGACGACCCGGTGCCAACCTTCGCCCATGCTGTATGGTCCACTACGCACGCTGGTTTATCCGCCGATTAATGAGCGTTTATACATGCGGGAGGAAACCGCAGCGTCCGCAGAAAAGCCACGTGCGAGGGGGAAACGCTCTATCTCGTACAGAGGGAACAGGTGCGCAGTCCACGCTTTTGCTGTGACCGCCTTCTCCTGCCAGAGACTGGGTACGGCAACTCCTCGACAGACAGCCGCGGGGGGAGTTTCACAACATTTGCGCGGTGATCCACCAACCTTCCCCGTACGCACGCCTCCCCTTTCCATCGGCCATTCTCATCGCGACGTCGTCATTGTCATCATCGTCGTCGTCGTCGACAAGGTGATCGTCGTCATCCTTGTCATCGTCATTGTCAACGTCGTCATCATCATTGTCGTCATCGTCGTCGTCGTCGTCGTCACCGTCGTCATCACCGTCGTCGTTTTCATCGTCGTTATCGTCATCTTCGTCATTGATAATTGGTTTTTTACCCTTCTATCTGGCAACAAAACTGACACCTTTTTACAAGGAGTCATGTTTGCATAGACCACAATACCTGCAGTCATAATGCCAACAAAAACACAACTTTAATGATGCAGTGTCCTTGAGTTGTGTCCCAGATAGCTTCCTTAGAGCCAACCCATGTGAGACTAGGCTCTAAGGAAAGCTGTCTCGGTGTGGACCAATCAACTTCAAACAGTGCATACATTATCAGAGTTGTGTTTTTTGTTTGCATTATGTCTGCAGGTATTGTGGTCTATGCAAACATGACTTCTCGTAAAAAAGGTGTCAGTTTTGTTGCCAGATAGAAGGGTAAAAAAACAATTATGTCATCATCATTGTCGACGTCATCGTCGTCGTCACGTCGTCATCAATCGTTTTTCACATCGTTTCGTCATCACCGTCGTCATCACCGTTCGTTTTCATCATCTCTTCGAGGCCTTCCTCTCCTCGCGCCCAACCCCAAGCCTCACCTCGAGCCGCAGCTCCTCCTCGGCGTCGGACTCGTCCATCAGCGGTCGAAGTCGGGCATCACAAAGTTGGGGCGCCGCTCGGCGCTTGAGGCGCGCCCACCGGCCGGCGCGGCCTTGCCAGCGTGATGGCGACCTCGCGCTGCGGACGCGCACGCTCGCCGCCGGCGTCTCCACCGCCTCCAGCAGCTCCAGCGAGAACCCGTGCGGTTTGGCCCTGGGCGCCGTAGCCGAGCACCCTGGCGGTGGGCGGTGGCGGTGCCACGGCGGTGGCGGTACCACGGCGGTGGCGGTGACCACGGTGGTGGCGGTGACCACGGCGTTGGCGGCGCTGATTGTGACCACGTGTGACCACGGGCGCGGTGATCACGGTGTGGCCAGTGAGTGACCACGGCGGTGGCGACGGCGGCTGGCGGAGTTCGGTAAAGTGCAAGAGGTTAGCGCGTACGCGATACGAACCCGGCGACTCGTTCAGTTCGAATCCCGCCGCGACATTACTAAAGGCCTGGGCCTCCCCTGGTCGACTTCAAATGAGTACCAGTGTGCGACGTGTAATTGATGAACAAAGGTGGTCGGCTTTATAGGTGCTATCGCTAACAAAGTACTTGCTCCAACAGTCTGCTAGGCTACACAATTGTCTGGTGATGGTGGAAATGAGGCGATGGCAACATAGACAGCAGCAGCAGTAGTGACGACGCCCTTTGCTAAGCCTCGCCAAGTCCTAAGAATCATTTTCAGGAGAGTGCTGGATGCCGGGATGTTTGACCAATTCCATGACCGTGATGATGGATGTGTGTGATTTAAGATTCTGTAGATTTGGATTTAAAGCTTTCGTGACTGCAGGGATTCATATTGGTTCTTTCGGTAAAGTCACATAGAAGGGAAATAATAAAATAATAAAAATAAAACATAAAATTCTCACGACGTTTCAGCCACAACGCAAGCAGCCGTCCTCAGGTGAAGAACATGTCTGTCAGAAAGACAGCGTCATTGTGGCCGAAACGTCGTGAGATTATTTTATGTTTTATTTGTATTTTTATTATTTCCCTTCTACGTGACTTTACCGAAAGAACCAAGAATGGATTCTGTAGATGCTGATCGTGGTGATGAAGACGACTTTGAAGACGCACGAGTGTGATTGTCGGCAACGGTGCTCATGGCAATTCTGGTTCATCTCAAGTTGGAGTCGATTAAGCCGACGATGACGATGAGAGCCCTCCATAATACAGGCTTTTTTGGGTTAGATCGTGTAAACTAAAAAATGTGTCGGTAAACCTGCCACCACCCGACACAGCCAACTAGTAAGGGTTGTCACGTAAACGGTGGCCAATTCGTCACTAGTCCAGCACGCCGGTGGGTTGGAGAGCAATAACCACAACATTTACAATCTAAGTGGCTTTGATCTGCAACACACGAATTGGCACGTTCTGTTCACGTGACAACCCTTACTAGTTGGCTGCGTGGGGTGGTGGCGGGTTTAACGACTTTTATATATTTAAGCGACCGAACCTAAAAAACCTCTATGGATATTGGTCGCGAAAGCCTCCGACGGCGTGTTAAACCAGGGTGGGGAACCATTTTCTGCCAAGGGCCACTTGGATATTTGTAACATCATTCGCGGGCCATACAACATTATCAACTTTAAAATTAGCCGTTATATTTGGTCAAACATTTAATTAACCGCCCTAATGCGATGGCTGTAACTGCTTCTCTTTGGCGAGGCGTGTGATGTTAGCCAATGTTGATGATGTTGCTACTCGCAACTGCTTTTCCAGGTTTGCTCCTAGATGTATTGAATTTCGAGTCCCGCCTGCGGTTGCCTTGGCAGGCCAGAGACCAAATGATTTCGCGGGCCTCATACTGCCCGCGGGCCGGACATTCCCCACCCTGCCTAGAGATAAAGGGGCGAGTTCCCCAGCCCTGTGTTAAACGGGCGAGAGAGTCAGCCCTGTTAAACGGGCGAAAAAGTCAGCCCTGTTAAACGGGCGAGAGAGCCAGCCCTGTGCGTACCTTTGAAGACGATCGTCTTGCCCCGGCACTCCACTTCAGTTCCTGCGAAAGGGAGAGGCCTGCGGAGTTAGGGACACCGGACCCCGTTCGGCCACAGCGGCCCCATCGCCCTCGCCAGACCCCGACCGCGATGTCCCCAACAGTCCCACTGGCCAGGCTGGCCACACCGGCTCAAGAGCCCCACCGGCCCCATGGGCAGCCCGGTTACAGCCACACCACCACATTGTCTCCATCGGCCGACAACACCAGCTGCACCGGTCACATCGGCCCGACGGCCCCGACAGACCCAGCAATGACAACATTGGGCCCGCCGGACTCTACCCAGCCCCACCGGCCCCAACGGCCAGGCCAGACCCGGCCACACCACCACATTGTCTCCATCGGCCCACCGACAATACCAGCTCCACCGGTCACATCGGCCCCGACGGCCAGGCCAGACTCAGCAATGCCACAACTTTGGCCCGCCGGACTCTACCCAGCCCACAGCCCCAACGGTCAGGCCAGACCCGGCCACACCACCACAATGTCTCCATCGGCCCCACCGACAACACCAGCTGCACCGGTCATATCGGCCCCGACAGACCCAGAAATGTCACAACTTTGGGCCCGCCGGACTCTACCCAGCCCACCGCCCAACCGCCAGGCCAGACCCGGCCACACCACCACAATGTCTCAACCGGCCCCACCAGCCCCACCGGCCACACCAACCACAGCAGCTGCACCGCCCAGGTCAGAGTGGGGGGCGGAGGGGGGGTCCCGAAATGCCAAGACTATTAAACAGGTCCCTGCATTAATCAATAAAACAAGGCAATGTCTTTTGTCTGAGAACCGCCCTTGATCCCCAGCAACCCGAGTAAGCAGCAGGTAAGAACAGTCCAGAACAGGTCCCACCCGGCCCCTGCCTCCCTCCCTCCCTGCCACCCTCTCCCTCGCCTCCTCCATTCTCTGGGGACTCGAGCACAGAAGAAGCTACGAATACAAAATGGGGTTGATGTTGTTGTTTCTATTTAAAGCTTTCGTGACTGCAGGGATTCATATTCTTGGTTCTTTCGGTAAAGTCACGTAGAAGGTAAATAATACAATAATAGTATTTCCCTTCTACGTGACTTTAGCGAAAGAACCAAGAATATGGGGTTGTTGTTGTTTTTCGATTTAAAGCTTTCGTGACTGCAGGGATTCATCTTCTTGGTTCTTTCGGTAAAGTCACGTAGAAGGGAAATAATAATAATAAAAATAAAACAAACATAATTTTATTAAATAATAAAATAAAACATAAACATAATTTTCTTATGTTTTAGTTTTATTATTTAGTTATTTCCCTTCTACGTGACTTTACCGAAAGAACCAAGAAGTTGTTGTTGTTGTTTTGTTTTTACTTAACTACACTTCTGGGAATAAGAAGACGACTCCGTCACGCCGGCTTGATGACACGACTCACCATCGCTTCCTTCTGCTGCTGCACGAGCCAGCTGCTTCAGAGTGGACGATGGGACCGCGTCCCGGTCTGGTCTATGTTTTATTTTACCAAGGTGTAAGGAGGACCCCCACTGAGCTGTATCGCTCTTCAGCAGCGAGCTGGCCATCACGAATGATAGCTGGACGAAGAGGCTTATCGCCACCGCGTGAAAATTTATAGCAGGCGAAATACTCCAACGCGTGCTGATTGTAAATGTGGAGGGGAAAAACCGGAGGACCCGGGGAGGAGAAAAATCCAAACTATCACGGGGGAAGAGAGAGACACGCAAAAATATACAGAAGCAGTCGCCAGGGTAGGGATCGAACCTTAGACCTCCTGCATACCAGGCGAGGTAGTCAACATCTCATAGCCACCGTGATGATGATGAGAGACGCAAACTCCAAATATACAGATGGCATCAGGGTCGGGATGGAACCCACGACCTCCTGCACACCAGGCGAGGTAGTCAACATCTCCGAGCCACCGTGATGATGAGAGACACGCAAACTCCAAATACACAGCAGCAGGCGTCAGGGTCGGGATTGAACCCACGACCTCCTGTAGACCAGGCGAGGGAGTCAACATCTCCTAGCCACCGTGACGCCCCCGGATTGTGCAATGGGGACCTTGATTCATCCAGCCTTATCTGTGAACGCCTCTGGCTCAGCAGACAAGCTCAAGGTTAACCCTCCCTCTCGTTTGCCAAGGCGAGGCACCACCACCACAACCGCCATTCGCCACCAAGTAGCGATGACGTCCCCACGGCGTCAGTGCCAGGCTAGGTGCACTTTGAGTCCAACTTGTGAGATTGCCTCTCACACGGTGGCAGCAGCAGCAGCAGCACAAGTGCCCCATCACTGACCACCTGCACCACCCAAATGCACCTTAAAACCTATTTATATACAGTATACACTTCCGCTTATTAAACGTTTAGTTCATTTCGTAACGTATTTTTTAAATGTATTTGCGTGATTTGTATGACAAGTCTGCTGCTGCTGCTGTTGCTTGTGTCCTGTACAGCGCATTGATAGATCATCGATGAAAATCTGCGATATAAATGTTATCATACATTATTATTACCCGGCAAACAGGCCAACAACAACATCGCGTGGCCTTGCAAGGGAGGGGGGTTAAATACATATAGCCGACGTTTCGGGGCGATGGCCCTTCACGTTCTACAACATTGATGATTACACAGCACACGCAATGTCGTATCCGCGTTCCCTTCCTTGAAGGGTCACGGTCTTGTTGGCGGAATGTGCTGCTGGGATTCTGCGTAGAAGCGATTCGGTTGCATTGTCAACTGGTCACCCTAGCGATAGCCTTATGTGTGTGGTGTTGTGTGTGTGTGTGTGTGGTGTGTGTGTGGTGTATGTGTGTGGTGTGGTGTATGTAGGTGTGTGATGTGTGTGGTGTTGTGTATGTGGTGTGTGATGTGTGTGTGTGTGATGTGTGTGGTGTGTGTGGTGTGGTGTGTGATGTGTGGTGTATTTGTGTGGTGTGTGTGTGTGTGGGGTTTGGGGTGTAGGTGTGTGGTGTTTGATGTGTAGGTGTGTATGTGGTGTGTGTTGTGTGTGTGNTGTGTGTGGTGTATGTGTGTGGTGTTTGTGATGTGTGTGTATGTGTGGGTGTTNGGTGNGTGNTGTGTGTGGTGTGTGTGTGTNGGTGTGTGGTGTGTGTGTGTGTGGTGTAGGTGATGTGTATGATGTGTGTGTCGTGTCAGGCTGGGCTCGCTGCCGCCGCTGTAGAATGAATGAATCGGTGAAGGTCGCGTTCCGGGCCTAGCCCGTCGCGGCCTCTCCCCGTCGCGGCCTTCGCCTCTCACCGACACCTCCTTGAGGTCCACCTTGAGGGAGACCGAGTCGTGGCGCTGCGCCCACAGCACGGGCGGGTCAGAGTCGGCGACATCGCCACGGACACACGGGCGACACACGCGGACAACACACACAGACACACACACACGTGTGTAGCGCTGTCAGCTGACAGCCCTCGCCGGAAACACGTGGTGCACCATCCACACGCCCGCCCCAAGCCCCGCACGCAGNCCCCCCCCGCCCCCGCAGCTTGAAAAACTAGAAGGTTCTACTGGGAGGAACCTCCTGGTTACACCAGNCCACAGGGGATTATTGTGTCCGTCCGTCCGTCGTGAAGGGAGGGCTGGGTGGGGAGGGCTGGGTGGTGAGGGAAGGGTGGGCTGGGTGGGGAGGGAGGGAGGGGCTGGTGGAGGGTGGGCTGGGTGGGAGGGCTGGGTGGGAGGGGAGGGAGGGCTGGGTGGAGAGGGGAGGGTGGGAGGGCTGGGTGGGGTGGGGCTGGTGGGGGTGGGAGGGCTGGGTGGGAGGGTGGGGGTGGGAGGGGTGGGCTGGGTNGGGAGGGGCTGCTCACCGTGGTGCCCTTATAAAAGTCAACGTTTAACCTACTCACGCCGGCTTGTGCCCGCCCTCACAGTCGGCCATATTTGCGGAATACACCACGCCGCCGTTGACCCTGGCCATTGACCGAGCAACCCAACGTTCCTACCAGCTCCCTCCGCAGGAATGTGTTTAAACTCGACTCGTTTCGAGACCGCAAGCCAGGGTAATGATAAGAGAAATGTGGTCACATAAATGGGGTTTCTGGTGACCACTCTCGCTGCCGCAGTCTGAACAATGTGTAGTCTACGTAGCAAGGAGCGTATTTGAAACGAGGCACTGCAGTAATCGATTCGCGAGAGGCCACGTGTATGGATCACCAGCCGCTCGGAATCAGCCGGTGTGACGATGTCGTGCAGTCGAGAAATAAATATTTCTGAGATGAAAAAATTAACCCGTAAAAACAAAGTTTTTCACTATAAATCCTTTATATGCGTGGCGGCTAGAGTCCTCTCGTCCTCTGGCTTGAGATGGCTGCCACCTATGGGTCAGATGATTGTCTGGCAGCATTAAGCAATTGGTAATTAAATATTTTTAAAAATTCCCTAAACAGTGTAACATTTTGGAAAAAAATTTCACGAAAATTGTCACGCACAACGAGTCTGTGTGGAAAATGTCAGCTCGATTGGATCACGGGAAGTGGGTTAAAAACTACCGAAAGATTTGCACGGTCATAAGCAAGCAAGCACGCAAGCAAGCGAACTTAATATAAGTATAACCAGTAAAAACAAAGTTTTTCACTATAAATCCTTTATATGCGTGGCGGCTAGAGTCCTCTCGTCCTCTGGCTTGAGATGTCTGCCACCTATGGTCAGATGATTGCATTGTACCATTAAGCAATTGGTAATTAAATAATATTTTGTCCTAAAAAGTGTAAAATTTTGGAAAAAAATTTCACAAACATTAATTGTCTCGCACAACGAGTCTGTGTGCAAAATGTCAGCTCGATTGGATCACGGAAAGTGGGTTTAAAACGACCGAAAGATTTGCACGGTCGTAAGCAAGCACGCAAGCAAGCAAGCAAGCGAACTTAATATAAAGGATTTAATAAAGGATTTAAAAACAACCGAGGTTTTCACAACCTTATGAACGTGAGATTCGAAAGAAAGGAACGGATCGGACATCTAATCCCAAGATTACTTTATCTCATGCTTCGGGCAGATGTCCTGGCCATCAATAACTCGGCTGAAAAGTCCAGTTTCTTTTTAATTGTTGCGGAGAGCTCACAAAGAGGAGTGTGGTCTTAGGGCCGTCCATAAATGACGTCACGCGATTTTGGACGATTTTTGACCCCCCCCCCCCGCTTGTCACACGGCGTCACAAAGTCAGCCCCCCCTCAAATATGACGTCACAAAGCTCTGNCCCCCCCAAAACCATATTTCCATTTTGATAATATAACATGCCTCAAATCGCTTTAAACTATTGTAATTGTAGTGCGTATTTAATGTGGCGCTGCACTCTGATGTTGTAGGAGTGTTGTTATAACAATTAGTGTTATAACAATCCTATATTTATTTAAAGTTGCGCAATTTAATGTGACGTCACATTTCTCAAACGNCCCCCCCCCCAGGTGCGTGACGTCATTTATGGACGGCCCCTTATTGTCATTTAGCTGGAGAGAAAAAAATCTTCATCCACTAGATTTTTTGCCCGTCCAAGGACGGATGAAAATTGCAGTAAATCTGAAATATTCNATAGAAAAATTAGTAAAATAGNAAAATTGTTCAGCTCATGATTATTAATGAGGGGGGGGGGTTGCCCCATGTGGAGTGACGTCACCAGCTAATGGTTATTGGGGAGGGTGCGGCATGTGGAGTGACGTCACCCGCTCATGATTATTGANGGGGGTTGCCCCATGTGGAGTGACGTCACCAGCTCATGGTTATTGGGGAGGGGTGCGGCATGTGGAGTGACGTCACCCGCTCATGATTATTATGGGGGGTTGCCCATGTGGAGTGACGTCACCCGATCATGGTTATTGGGGAGGGTGCGGCATTGGAGTGACGTCACCCGCTCATGATTATTAATGAGGGGGGGTTGCCCCATGTGGAGTGACGTCACCCGATCAATGGTTATTGGGGAGGGGTGCGGCATGTGGAGTGCGTGACCTTCTTGTGCGTTGTGTAAATTTCCACGCGGCCATGAATATTAATAAAGGGGGGGGGGGCTCTTTTGCAGTGACGTCACGCACGGATGCAGCACTGTGCTGAGTAGATTTATTTTTTACCGTCACTTTCTGTAAAAAACGTCATNATTTGAATAATTTTGATTAGTTCGTGTAAAAATCCACTCATGAATATAATGAGGGGGGGTGGGCTCATGTGGAGTGACGTCACGCACGGGACGGACAGACATTTCTGGGTGATTATAGTAGGTAATGATTTTACAGTCATTCATGACGACGAAAGCAGAGATGTTGCCGACATCGAATCTGGTGTTCGCTGGAGGTAAATTATGGTGTCACCTGCACAGCGGTGTTGTCAGACCCCCCCTCAAATGACGTCACAAGCTGTNCGCCCCCCCCCAAAATAAAACATGCTTCAAATCGCTTTAAACTATTGTCATTGTAGTGCGTATTTAATGTGGCGCTGCACTCTGATGTTGTAGGAGGTAACATTAATCAAAAATTATATTTCATTACGTAGAACGTTTTGTCTATATTTATTTAAAGTTGCGCATTTTCATGTCACGTCACATTTCTCCCCCCCCCCCGTCACAAATGTCTGANCCCCCCCCCCCTAGATGCGTGACGTCATTTATGGACGGCCCTTAGCGCGGCCCGAGAAATCGTAGCAGTTCTCCAAATGGGGCCCATGCGATGCTAAACAGAATGGGACCAATGCTTGCTCAAACAAAACGCAGTTTGCGTCCAACGCAACCTTTGTACCCACGACAAACGCCTGGCAGGAGGATACGCAGCAGAGTTAACGAAATCGTCAATGGGAAACGTGGAAAGGAACTGGGATAGGCGATAGAGAGAGAAAAGAGCAGCAGACAGGGCCAGAAGACCCCCAAGGCAGACGGAGGGCACGGCTCAAGATGAGCAGCTGGACAAAAGGAGCGCTAGGCAGGAAGGAGAGAAGGGAGGGAATGACCGAGACGACATTTGGTGGACGAGAGGTTGATGATGGGAGGTTCATGGGTTCGATCCCGACCCTGACGTCTGTATATTTGGAGTTTGCATCTTTCCCCGTAGATTTTCAACAGTTTTTCCGTCATTTAAAATCGACGTGTTTTTAATAGTATTTGGGATGCTGTGAATTTCATTTGTTGACAGGTCGCTTTTAATAGAGAGATATTTTGCTGAGTGGTGAGGCTTGACCTGGTAAAAACAGATTCCTGCAGAGGGAGCTGGTAGGAACGTTGGGTTGCTCGGTCGATGGCCAGGGTCAACGGCGGCGTGGTGTATTCCACAAATATGCCCGACTGCGAGGGCGGGCACAAGCCGGCGTGAGTAGGTTAAACGTTGAGTTTTATAAGGCACCACGGGGTGAGCAGCCCCTCCCCACCCAGCCCCACCCCTCCCACCCCGGACCCAGCCCCACACTCCCACCGAGACCATCCCACCCTCCCCACCTGCCCTCCCCACCCTCCCCACCCAGNCCCTCCCACCCTCCCCACCCAGCCCCTCCCTCCCACCCAGCCCCTCCCTACACGACGGACGGCCGGACACAATAATCCCCTGTGGGCTGGTGTAACCAGGAGGTTCCTACCAGTATTAGTACAGCGATAAGTAAGCCGCACGGTGAAGCAGCATCTGTTTTCACAAGGGGCAGGAAGGAGGCATTTCGATTGGGGGGGGGGGGTGACATGATTTAGAAAACTACAGTAAACCCTCGATTATCCGCGCTAATGCCGGAGAAGAGAGCCGCTGATTATTCTAAATAGCAGATAATCCAAAAATATCCATTTTCCGAGGATATCTATGCCAAAAACCACAAATACATGGATACATTACGTTTAAGTGTCTCTGCCATTGCAGTTTTCGTAAATTAAAACTCGTAATATAAATGATNAAAAAAAATCACTCGAAATGAAGCACAACTGACGATTTCGATTGTGACTTTCGATTTAGAACGAACAGAAACGATCGACCGATCGATGCGCGTGCTCAGTGATAACACTTTCCTGCTCCTGCCCGGCAGAAGGCTCGGCCCACCAAGTGGATAACAGCAGAGCCACAGCAATCAACATCAATCAAACTCCGCCCCACTGTTGTAAAGATATGCAACTACTGTACTGTAGAGCGATCACGTGATGTCGAATCACCGGAGCAACACATTTGTTTGGTTTACACACGCGACTTGTAGTAAACATTTCCAAGAATAACAATGTACAAAATGAAATTAAAATTAATAAAAATAAAATAAAAATGTATTAATTTTCATTTCATTTTTTACCTATGACTTTACCGAAAAAACTAAGCGTATGAATCCTTGCAGTCACGAAAGCTTCAAATCTAGAAGCAATGTACAACTATTTTTAGATGATTCATTGGGCTTTAAGGGAAAAAAAAATCTGAGGTGCGCAGTTAATCCGCAAATCGGAAAAAACCACACACAGGTTATCGTGAGTCTACTGCATTGCCCTTTTCGTTCAGCAGTGTCCCGTCGTTTAAAGCTGGGAGGGCTTTTGCCGACAGCATCTGGCAGCCCAGGAGCCGGAGAGGCGACGCGCCCGAGTGGAGGACACCCGCAGAAGCTCCAGGATTGTGCAATTCGCTTTTGTGGGATGGTTGGCGACGGCCTGGGGAGAAAACTGATTATTTTTTTCCAGAACAATCGTAATCGAACATATCGTCGTTTATTGCAAAACACAATCGGCGGTGCGGAATCACGGCAATCGTCTCNGGGGGGGGGCGTTGTGGACGCTGGCTCGCGCTCCCAATGCGGTGGAAAAACGCTCGATCCTTCCGTCGCCCCCTCCCCGTCAACTACTTTTAACCCTCAACAATCTTTCTCCATCACTNCCCTATCTTCCGTCCCTTCCCACCAGGCCGTAGCCATGGAGTCAACATTGGGGTCAGGGGTCTGGGGTCCCCCCCCAGAAAAAAAATCTAAATTTAAACGAATTTCCTGGTAAAATATTAAAAATTCACTAACACATGGATGGACTTTTTATTTTTTTTTACAATGTCTAATAGTGTATTGTATTACATTGCTCGTTTTTTTACATTTTCTTGTTTCATTGTATGTAATGGCAGAGAATAAGTACAACCATAACACAATCATATGAACAGAAATCTTTTATAGAATATTGGGGGCATTTTGAGCATATTTGATTATTGGGGGATGTGTCCCCCCCAATATATATTATAATTACGGCCTTGCTTCCCATCGATCTCGCGAATTTCCCTTCTAAAAAAATCGACTCCATCCGTTCCTTTCCTTCANCCCCCCCCCCCCACTGTTTCATTGGCTCACGCTCGATGCGGAACTGTGGCGGGTGGTAAGGGGGCTGTAGCCCCTAGGAAGGTGCAGGTGGGCGAGACGTAACCCAGCGCGGCCACGCGCGGCCCACGCCGCAATAAACTGGCCCAAGAGTCGATGGCTTCGTCCCGGCGTTTGGCAGAGTTTGACGGAATTCCCACGGTACGTTACATTCAAGTCTTGGGGTGTCATTTGGAAGCGACGTTGATATTAAAAATATTTTTCTTTAAAAAAAACCTCTTAAAACACACACACACGCAGACAAAAACAACTATTGCAGATTTCAGCAAAGCCCTGAACAATCCTGGAAGTTAAAGACATACATCCCACGTCCGCGTCGCGAGGTGCCAGTTAAACTATGGACGTCACAACCTGCCGCTGCACCCTCCGACGACCCGAACCAGCTCGCGCGCCCTAATGCCCAACACGGAAAAAAACTACAATGAAATTGGATAAAACCATTACAAGATCACAAATTATCTGGGAACGCTGCTGCGTTGGCGGTGGTGCACAGACAACAACACTCAACACGTTCATCAATAACACTGTGGTCTCAAAGGACATACCCAGGTGGTTATGGGTGAACTAAAATGACTGACATAGGCACAGCTCACTGCATTTTAGCCGCCTGGCGCTCCGCTCGTTGTTGTGAGTGTCGCCCTTTGCCCTCTGCTGAGGGCCGACTGCCCCCAACTGCCCAGNAGCAGCGTCCTTCACGAGCCTCTTCCAGAGGCCACATGGACACGCTGGTACCGGTCATCGGCAAGTCCGAATGAGAATCTTAGCCTGCAGGAATCCGATGAGCTATGAAGTTCTNTTTTTACAGATGTCCAGTCGGCTCCACATCCTCCTGTACCACATCAGCCATTTCTGTCGAGCCCAAACCGTGCCCGTTTAGCTCCCTCTATCTGGCCAAACAGAAGTTGCTTGGCATGCAGCAGCTGGGCATGTGAGCTCATGACTCAGCAATGCAGCCTTGCCTAAAGGAGCCGATGGGACTGTCCAATCGTTTAATGATCTGTGTGAGCTCCTCACATAATCCAGATCGTTTAAACCCGGATGGATCGAAGGCAGGTCAGCCTGAATGTTTAGAACTGCTGCAGATGTTATTTTTAAGGGCCCACGTTTTGCAAGCATAGAGAAAAGGGAGGGCATAACGGTGGCCGAGAAGATACGAGCTTCTTGGTTCTTTCGGTAAAGTCACGTAGAAGGGAAATAATAAAATTAAAACATAATAAAATAATTCTCACGACGTTTCGGCCACAATGCAAGCAGCTGTCTCCCCGACAGACCTGGTCTTCACCTGACGGCTGCTTGCGTTGTGGCCGAAACGTCGTGAGAATTATTAAATGTTTTATTTTTATTATTTTATTATTTCCCTTCTATGTGACTTTACCGAAAGAACCAAGAAGATGAATCCCTGCAGTCACGAAAGCTTTAAATCTAAATTTAAGATACGGAGCTTCGTATGGTGCTAAAGGCCAGGCAGCTTCCACACAGCATTAGAGCTGATGACAAGACAATGCCACTCGACTGATTTGGAGACCTCTGCTGCCAAACCAGAGTTGGTAATGACACTGCCCAGGTACAGGAACTTCTCCACAACTGCCCCAGTACTCATGGTGAGTTAAGGGGTGGGGGTATGAAACCAACATAAAACACCCAGGCAGGTGCTCTATTTTGTGGGGCTCCCACGTTCAGCAGTGGTGTCTCCAACTCAAGAGTGAGCAGGAATTACCAGATCAGCGTACGCAACATGGTTGACCGGAAGGGAGCCATCCCTTGACAACACCGGCTATCAATCAGGCTCCCATTGTATCCTGTGCCAGACACGAATTCCTCTGGTATAGCCATGAAAAGCTTATCGAACTATGTTTAAAAATATGTTAAATAGTGTAGGGGCCAGAGTACATCTCTGTCGCACCCCAAGTTGAATAGGGAATGGCTCCGACACGCAGCTTTATCCAGGTCCTTAATGATTGTGAGCAGTCAGGGACCCTGAGAGCATGAAGAACCCAGAGCCCTGCTCTATTGATGCCATATAGGCCTTGACCAGGTCTATGAGGCAGAGATGGAGGTTCTGCTGAAATTCTCTACACCATCACCACCAACGCCAGCATGACCTGTCATTTCATTTTGCTCGCAGTGAGGTCAGGGGCTGGGGTTACATAGGTAATAAAATTAACGTCCCTTTATCATGTAAATAGGTTCAATAATACTTAACATGTTACGCAACCGGCCCAGTTTTTTTTTATTTGGCGTATTTATTTCCAATGTTACTCTAATTGCACCGTCGGTGTCACGTCAATAATTCCTTCCCCGAGCGATTTCCAGCGCGGCTCGCGGATTCCACGCCGCGCCGTCTGCACCGAGCAGGAGGCGCGGGCGGACGGCGTCGAGCCACGGGGCCGCAGGGTGGCGGCACGCAGGGTGGCGGCACCACGCAGGCCACGGTACAAGGCACGCGACGAACGAAGCCACCCCGACAGCGGTGGACCCACGAACGCGCACGGCTCAAGGCCTCCGTTCACTGGACGGACGAGTTTCTCGTCGACCCGGCCCGTTCGTGACAACGTCCCCGCGCTGGAGCTCGTTTGTAGGGTTCGGCGGTTCCCCGCCCCCGGCCCTGCGACCCGAGAGCCCCAGGGTTACCGCGAGGGTGCTGGTCGCTTCTCCTCGAGCGCGCGCTCGGAGCCACGAGCAGGGGAATCGTTACGCGTGCCCCGGAGGTGGCGCGGACGCGGTGAGGGTGCGGCGAGTGCGGGTGCGGGGCGTAAGTGCCAGGAGATCGTCGAGGTGAGGGTACAAGGGGGCTGGGTGAGGGTCTGAGTGCAGGGTGTGTGTAGGGTCACAAGGTGAGTCAAGGGTGACGGGGTGAGAGTGTACAGGGTGCTGCAGAACTGCAAGTGCTTCTCGTGGGTCAGGGTCAAGGGTAAAGGGTCAAGGTGGCAGCTCAGGCTTGCGTCGCTCCTCCCTCCGTGGCGTCTTTGACCCCGGGCTGGGTCCCCGTGCCATCGTCCGCCAGCGCACTGTGCACACGGAAATTGGCACGCGGGAATCGGCACATGAGACACGGGAGTGGGCACACACGAATTGGCGCACAGGAGCAGGGTACCACCACCGTCCTTGACGCACCGGGCTAATTCAGGGACGGTGTGACCCCAAATTATATCCGTTTTTGTTTCACAAGCAGCTGCGTCATTTTCATGATGTAAAATGTTAATAGAGTATGTTTTAACACGCANGGCTTTCGCGACCAATATCCATAATCCAGGTTTTTTGGGTTAGGTCAGGTAAATATATAAATGTGTCGTTAAACCGCCACCACCAGACAGCCAACTAGTAAGGTTTGTCACGTAAACAGAACGTGGCCAATTCGTTACTAGTACAGCACACCGGTGTGTTGGAGAGCCAAGCCACAACATCTACAATCTGAGTACGACGTTTCGCCAGTTATTCCAGGTAGAATCATTAGACGACAGCCAGATTTGTCTGGCTTACGCGATCTAACCNAAAAAAAAAACCCTATATTATAGAGATATGTATGTATACCACTGAGAAACCACCAAAAACCATGAGCCCATTCCCAAACGCACAATCAAACGCTACGGTAACGACTGCGCGGAACGGACGGCCTAAGCTGCCCGCGTGGCACGCAGTGTTCCGGCGCAGTGCGGGGACGCGGCTCATGGCAAGGTGGCGCCGCTGTCCGCCCCCGCTTGTCCATTCTTTGAGGTTCGGGAAAGTGAGATTATTTTTCACTGATTCGGGGTCCCTCAACTCCCCCACAGAAAGCCCCATCGCACGCATGGAGCACACGCGGTGAGCCGCCAACGTTATAGCCGAGTATACTCTTAGTTCTTTCGTAAAGTCACGTAGGTAAAAAATGAAATTAAAATTCATAAAACAATTAAATCACGACGTTTCGGAGGCAATACAAGCTTCCGTCTTCAGGTGAAACTGTCACAGCAAAATATCTGTATCAAGTGGATACAGATTTTTGCTGTGACAGTTTCACCTGAAGACGGAAGCTTGTGTTGCCTCCGAAACGTCGTGATTTTAATGTTTTTATTTTTTATTAATTTTAATTTCATTTTTTACCTACGTGACTTTACCGAAAGAACTAAGAGTATGAATCCTTGCAGTCACGAAAGCTTCAAATCTAGAAGTTATAGCCGAGGACACACGCGGTGATATTATCACAGCGTCAAGGACGCCAAAGGTCAAACCGTTATTGATTATTAAATTCTACCGTCGCGCGCAGTAAAACATCGGTTCAGCCATTTGTTTGGCCACCGGAGGTTGCCCATTGGCTGATCGCTGTTACGGGGACAGGGTCCTCATTGGTCAAGCGGAGGTGGCCACTCACGATCGATGGTCCGCTTTGACCGGCGAGCGTTCGATTTGGCCGGCGAGTTCAAACGGGAATTTTTGAGACGGGAACGGCTGGGACGGGGGTCGGCAACCGACGGCTCCGGAACTGCGTGCGGCTCTTCAAGGACTGCCGCTTCGTGAGCGTTATTTATTCAAGAACGCCGTCTCGTGTTCACCACGTGCATCAACGGATTTGAAATAGAGTTGGTTTTTGACCGAATTCGAAAGAAATGGCTCTTCTTGTTGTTTTGGTTTGCCGACCCTGACTGAAAGAAGCATCGGAAGGAGGAGTCTGGAAGATGTAAGGATGGGCGTGGAGAGCTCGCGGTCAGCCGAACTGGAAGGCTGCTGCTGCCGACTTCCGGCTCAGCTGCAAACACTCAGCGACCGCCAGATGTAACGTGTGGTTATGGCGACGCTGCTGCCACTGCTGCATAAAACTGTGCGCTCAAGCGATGCCACCTGGGGTGGTGACGAAGGTGCGAGATCACGTCGGGCCCCTCACGGACTCCGCCAGCTCACCCAAAACTGCGCACACCTCTCTCCGAGCCGCGTCTCCTCCGCTCCGTCCGCCGCTCCATCTCCGTTTTCGACGTCCCTGGGCGCCGGACCTCGCCGCTCGCCCCAGGCCCTGCCGTGGCCCCTGCGGCCTTTCCCTTGGGACCGCGCACGCCAACGCGAGCCTTCGGTTAGCGCGAGGATTCGTCCGCGGCTTGAGACGCAAGTGCGAGCGGCAGGGCGTTGGGACGCTTGAGCGGAGGTATTGTGGTTCGAGTCCGGCGACCGCCCAGGTTAATGCTGCGCGAGTATTTAGCCACGAACTAATGCGTGGGAACTATTATGCTTTGCTGTGGATGTTGCCAAGTTCCCGGAGGCATCATGACAAAAAAAGTAGGCCTTGCGTGCAAGTGTCACAGGTCAAATTAGACAACAATGACCCACGTATTTGCCAATTCGGTATAGCCGCGGAGAAGCATTGCCCCATACTGGCAGACCATACCCATCTGTGAATCATCGTGCCTTCCCTTGTCATAGCCTTGTGCTATAAGAATGGCGCAAATACCAAGAGTATTAAATTATTGATGACCTATTTCAAAACTACCCCGTCTGGCCCACACCACCGCCAAGCCACACAAAGATCCCCGTGAAGCCTTTGACAGGCTGTTGGGGGAAATGCCGTACGCACGAGGGGTGGAGGTGGCCAGCATCACGCCCTACTGCTTTGTCTCCCCATGACGATGTTTACACACTGCACCAGGTCGTCATTGAAGGCCGAGTCGACCTAGGAGAAGTCCTGTTAAACATTCGCGGTCACTGTTAAACACAGAACTGCTTCATGTGTTTCGTTTGTTGTCCTTCCCCTGCACGTCCGATTATCATGATTGGCTATGTACGGTGCGAAAGACGTTCAACATTCATACGCACATCACGAGTGGGAATCGAATGTGGGCCGTTGCCGGGGTTCGTAGCCCGCGGCGCTAACCACTCCGCCACCACTACAAGCGACACCACATCACTCCGTCACGTGACCACGACACTTCACCACCACCCCCCACATCCCAACCACGACGCCACAACATCACAACACGCCACCACGTGTCGTCCACGTCGCTCACCTCTACGGTCACCGCGCCCGCCCGCGCCTCCCGCGCCGTAGGCCGCGACTGTTGTTTGTCGTTACTGGCGGGCGTGGGGGGGGGCCTCGTCCGCGGCGGGGGTGCTAGGGGGGCGGGGCTGGCGGGGGGGCTGTGGGGGCGTAATGGGGAGCTGCCGTCCTCCTCCGCCAGGAACATGGACTTGAACTTGTGGTAGATCATGGCGGCCTTGTGCATCACGTCCTCGCTGGCGCGGTAGTTGCGGATCTGGGGTGGCACGGGAGAGGCGCGAGCGTCAGGCCGGCTCCGTGCCAAACCACATCCAGTTCGGGTTCAAAGTTGATTCAGCTTAACCAGGCGAGAGCTCACGAGAACTGGACGAGTCTCAATTGCACGAGTGAGTGAGTGATTGGGTGAATGTGGGTAGGTAGGTGAGTGAATGAGTGAGTAGGTGAGTGGTTGGGTTGGAGAGTGAGTGGGTGAGTGTGGTGGGTGAATGAGTGAGTGAGTGGGTGAGTGAGTGGGTGAGTNGGTGGTGGAGAGAGTGAGTGTGGAGTGAGTGAGTAGGTGAGTGGTTGGGTGGAGAGTGAGTAGGTGAGTGGGTGAGTGAGTGGGTNGGTGGANGGAGTGAGTGAGTAGGTGAGTGGTTGGTGGGAGAGTGAGTGAATGGTTGAGTGAGTGGGTGGGCGGGTGGGTGGTGAGTTCAAGTTGATAGGTTAACCAGGTGATAACGCAGAGAGACAAGGTTAAGTCTCATTTGCAACAGTAACCTGGATCGTCGAAATGACGAAAGCACCCTCCACACTTGTCTGACGACTGCTAAACGTGCCCCACCATGTGACGCACAGAGCCTACGTGGCCGAGCGGGTGCGTGAGCCACTCCGCGTCCTACCTAACGCAGCGTTCAATAGGAGCTCACACGTCCGTTTCGGAGTGGCGCCTGGTTAAACTCAACCAACTTGGAAGGATCGACAGAGCCCGTACGACGACTGCGATGGCTGGGTTGTAACGGCGAGTGGCGGGGGCAAGTGGGGTTGGAGGATGCCGTGGCNGGGATCAGCAGGTCCTGTGGGGGCAGCTGGGGGCTGGTGGCCTCANCTTGCGCAGCATGGCCACCACCTCCGTGTGCTTCTGCAGGTGCTGTAGGCTGAGCTGCAGCGAGTTCAGCTCATCCAAGTACTCGAGACACCGCTTGGTGTCCTGCACATGCACACACACACAGAGTGACTCCTTATAGCTCACACAGTCTGTTGGGGCAAGCGCTGTGAAGCATAGGGGGCGATGTTTACACACCGCACCGTTTGAGGCCGAGTCGTTCTAGGGGAGGCCCAGAACCGGTTCAAATAATGGTCACTGGTGTTGGCTGCGAGCGGGAATCGCACTCGGCTCTCCGGGTGCATAACACAGCGCGCTAACCATCAGCATTAGCCCTCCGCCTGAACGGGTGAGAGCCTGAACCAGGTGAGAGCCTGAATGAGCGCCTTAATGGGTGAGAGGCTGAACCAGGTAACGGCCTGAACCAGGTGAAGGCCTGAATGAGAGCCTGAACTGATTAGAGCATGAACGGGTGGAGAGCCTGAACCAGGTCAGAGCCTGAACCAGGTGAGAGCCTGAACCAGGTCAGAGCCTGAACCAGGTGAGAGCCTGAACCGACAAGAGCCTTGAGCTGCTTCTTGAAGGAGCGCGCCGGTGTCTGGATGCCACTGCCGTGCAGCCATGGAGGCTCTCCGGCCCAGCCAGACCGGTTGTGCCCACGGCCGCGCGCTGGCTCCGTGATGGCAGCCCTGCGCTGTGGGAACGGCGCGACCAGCAACCCACGGGGATTTTTATGAATGGGGCCACCCCCCCCCANCCGCTGCCCCGGGTGTCCTCACCGGGCTGTTGAGCTTGAGAGCGAGCTTGATGTCGTTGACGAGCTTCTGCACCTTGGCGTCGGCTTGCAGCTCTGGGGAGACGCGACGGCGGCGGGCGTGAACGCGCGACGCACAACAACACGTCCAACAGCTGCTCCAACACACGACCACAACCCTCCACTACAACAGCAACATCCACAACCACCGCCAACAGCTACAACTTCCACCACATCCACAACCGCCACCACATTCACAACCGCTACCACATCCACAACTACAACATCCACTACATCCACTACAACCACAACCACCACAACATCCACCACAACCACCACAACATCCACAACTACAACATCCACAACCACAACATCCACAACCACCACCACAACATCCACAACCACAACATCCACAACAACCACCACAACATCCACAACCATCACCAACATCCACAACCACCACCAACATCCACAACNAACATCACAACCACCACCAACATCCACAACCACCACCAACATCCACAACATCCACAACCACCACCAACAACAACCACAACATATATCCACCTATAATAACCACAACCACCACCAACATCCACAACCACCACCAACATAACCAAAACAACCAACAACTATCAACCCCACCAATCACTACATCAAATCAAAACAACTACAACGTCCACCACATCCACAACATCGACTGCTGGGATCTGGGCTTCGGATGAGTGGGTTCTGTCAGGCACTCCGGTTTCCTTTCACGTGGATAATTGGCCGATAACACCCTTCTCATATATATACAGGACTGCAGAGCTCGGAGTGAACTTTAGGCGCCGGCTGCTGCATTCCCCGCTCCTCAATGGTTCCTCTTCGAGCCTCCGAGTGGGCCGCTCTCTGCCTGAGAGCGAGTCGCAAACGGGTTTTGATTCCTTACCCGTACCCGGCCGCACCAGGGTCGCAAATGGGTACCCGTACCCGGCCGTACCTGTATCCTATCTGTACCCGGCCGGGTTCGGGTAGGGTACAGGTATCGGGTACCCGATTGCGACCTCTGGGATGAAGCCATGTTGCAGGCGCGGCTGGGTTGATTCTAGGAACTTGAATTGCGAGAAGAGACAAGACGTTGGGAAATGAGTGACAAACGGTTACTCACCGGTGACTCACGGTATACCCGTACCCGTACCCGGCCGCACCAGGGTCGCAAACAGGTAGCCGGGTATCGGGTAGGGTACGGGTATCGGGTACCCGGTTGCGACCTCTGCCCGAGAGCGAGCGGATGGTGGGTGGTGCCACCGCGCTGCGAGTCGATATGGCTTTATTTTTGTCGTTGTTACTGGAAGCGGATGGACTTGGCGAGAAAGGGGAATTGCCGGAGCTTCGCGCGAGCAGGGCGGTGCCGGTGCACGACGCCGACCGCGAGCGTTGCCGGCGCGCGAGATAATTATCTACTCGGAGCGGGCAAGGCGGCAGCCGCGCGACGGTGGTGAGCCAGTGGCAAATTTTTCCCCTCCTCATTTAAAATCGACGTCACGCGTTTAAGAGTACTTTGACTGCTTTCAATTTCCGCGCGATCATGAGCCACTTTCTCATGAAGCTATCGGTTGTGAAGCCGGGCCACTTCTGAAAAAGAGCCACGTAGTTCCAGTGGGCCCTTTCCTGGTAAAAATAAAAGTGTTTTTTTTTCATTCTAGATTTGAAGTTTTCGTGACTGCAAGGACCCAAACTCTTTGGTTCTTTCGGTAAAGTCAGGTAGGTGAAAAAAAAAGTATAATAAAAATTAAATATATAAATAATTAGATTAATCACGACGTTTCGGAAGCAACACAAGCTTCCGTCATCATGTGGGACAACCACAGCAAAAAAACTCACTACAGTAATTTTTAGTTTTTTACTGTGTTGTCTCACCTGATGACGGAAGCTTGTGTTGCTTCCGAAACATCGTGATTTAATTAGATTATTTCTATTTTTATTGTTATTTTTATTTTTTATCACCTACGTGACTTTACCGAAATAACCAAAGAGTATCTTCTTGGTTCTCTCGGTAAAGTCACGTAGAAGGGAAATAATAAAATAATAAAATAAAACATTATAAAATAATTCTCACGACGTTTCGGCCACAACGCAAGCAGCCGTCCTCAGTTGAAGACCAGGTCTGTCGGGGAGACAGCGTCTGAATGAAACACCACACGTGCTTGAAAGAACCAAGAAGATGAATCCCTGCAGTCACGAAAGCTTTAAATCGAAACCAAAGAGTATGTTTTTACACCATTGGAACCTCATTTGCAGAAAAAAAATATGCTAAAAAAGGGTGTCAGTTTTGTTGCCAGATAAAAGGGTAAAAAACAATTATCGAGTTGTTTTTGTTTCGTTGTCGCGTGTCACTCACCCGCCTTCTCGTCGTCCTGGGACGTCTGCTCCTCCGCGGATTCCTTCGCGTCGCTGTCAGTCAGCCTGCCGTCACCACCGCACATCAAAGACAAAGACCTTGGCAGAATGCGAGGCAAGTGGTTAGTCAGCACCTATTCAGGCTGACACGGCACACCAAGGGGTAGGTGGCCAGCACCAAGCCCGACCGGTTTTGTTTCCCCAGTGGCGATGTTTTGCACACCGCACCAGGTACTCATTTAAGGTTCGGTCAACCTAGGGAGGCCCAGGACCAGTTCAAATATTAGTAACCATGTTGGCCGTGAGTGGGAATTGAACTCGGGTAGCGGGGTTCACAGCGCAGTGTGCTAACAGCTGCACTACTTACACCACAAAATACAAAGATCCCCTGTATAGCCTCAACAGATTGTAGGGGCAAGTGCTGTTCGCGAGCACCTATGAAGGCCGGAACGACACAAGGGTGGTGGCAGCACCACGCCGACCGCCTTTGTCTCCGCACCAGGTACTCATTTGAGGCCGAGTCGACCTAGGGAGGCCCAGACCGGTTCAGATAATCATCACTGGTGTTGGCCGTGAGCGGAATCGAACCCGGTCGCCGGGTTTACGGCGTAGTGCACTAACCGCAACACTAACGCTCCCAAAGTGCACACACACGTGTACACGCACACTTACACGCGTACACATACATTTTCCACTTACATCACACACATACATCACTGCACCTGACCACACATGGGGAACACATCAAAAGGAACAGTGTCACAAAACAGCCACAACGACTCGTGGTAAAACAAAACAACGGTCTTCACACACACACAGCAAATCAACACATGCAGGAGTAACTACTAACTACGCAAACAATGACAATGATTGCTGTGATGATGATGATAATGATGGTGATCATGCTGATGCCATTGATGATGCCGGCGATGATGGCGACGACGATGATGGCGATGATGGCGACCAGTTTCCCTGGTATCCACCTGGCCTCTTGGCCCGCTCCTCGCCCTGCGGCCTTTCTTGGGCGGCTCCGGGTCTGGGTCCATCTCCACGTGTTTGCGGCCGCCCTTCTCTGCGTGCTTCAGCTTTTCCGGTTTCTACGGCGGCACCAACGGCTCCAGTTAAAAGAGTTTCTAGAGCAGGTCAACCACCACCATCAGGACCAACACTACCAGGACAACCGACACATCACCACCACGATCGCTGCCGCCGCCACCACCACGACCGCCATCTTCATCACCACCACCATCTTCATCACCGCCACCATCACCATAATTTACCACCATAACCAAAAATTCATCACCACCACCACTATTTTCAGCAAGGGGATGTTTGGCGAATACCAGATACACTGTAAGGTTTTTTTTTTGGCAGGTTCTGTTTACGTGACAAACCTTACTAGTTGGCTGTGTCGGGTGGTGGCGGTTTAACGACACATTTATGGATGATATTGGTCGCGAAAGCCTAAGTGTTAAACAGAACGCGCAAACTCCACAGAGAGGCGTCCGATTAAGGGAATCGAACCCGGGCCCCTTCTCCCTGTGAGGCGCCATCGACCGTTCCCACCGCGACACTGCCCTGCCGCCCCCGCCCCCAATCCGACTCACGGCGTCTGTGGTCTCCGAATCGGAGCCGCGCTTGCGCTTGCGGGCGCCGCCTGCCGCCGGGCCTCGGCCTGCGGGGCCTTGTCTTTGCCACGCTCGACCTTGCGCTCCTTGCGGCGGGCCTGGCTCCCGTCGGCGTCGGCACCGCCGACGCTCCCTTCCTTGACGGCGTCGCCGTCGCCGCGGCCTGCCCTGCGCCGGCGCTCGCGGCCACGCCGACCTCCACCGCCACCACCGCCTCCGCCTGCCTCCGGCGCCGGCGCTTCTCCGGAGGGGCCTCGTCGGCACGCTCGGCTCACTGGAGATACCGACGCAGAGACCGCGCACGCCGTGGTGAATACGGCAAGCGCTGAATACAGCAACTACAGCAACTACAGCAAGCGGTGAACTACAGCAACTACAACAACTACAGCAAGCGGTGAACTACAGCAACTACAGCAAGCGGTGAACTACAGCAACTACAGCAAGCGTGAACTACAGCNACTACAGCAAGCGGTGAACTACAGCAACTACAGCAAGCGGTGAACTACAGCAAGCACCTCCGGTTAGCACGGNTGGCCACGTATGGTGCGAAAGAAGTTCAACATATATACTACACAAGCGCTGAACAACAGCAAGCACTGAACTACAGCAACCATAGCAAGTACTGAACTACAGAAAGCACAGAACTGAAACAACTACAGCAAGCGCTGAACTACAGCAGGTACTGNCCAGCGCTCTCTATGGTGAGTGCCCCGGGTCACCTGTTGGTCCCCGAGGGCTGCTTGGTTTTGTGAGGTTTCTTGGTCACGGCCTTCTGCACCTCCTCCTCCTCCTCCTCGCTGTGAACACGACAACAGTGGCAAGAGGTCACACGTCCACACACGGTCGCCGTTGTTGTTGCCGTCAGCGTGAACGTCCCACTGCTGGGAACGCGTTCGCCCCATTGTTCCACGTTCCCTCATTTGCTGAGGCTCTGAACCACAGCACGTAAAGACCCACAGACTCACGTAAAGACCCACAGACACACACAGAGACCCACAGACTCGCACAGAGACCCACAGACTCACACAGAGACCCACAGACTCACCAGAGACCCACAGACTCACACAGAGACCCACGACTCACACAGAGACCCACAGACTCGACAGAGACCACAGACTCGCACAGAGCCCACAAGACCCACAGACTCGCACAGAGACCCACAGACTCACACAAAGACCCACAAACTAGCACAGAGACCCACAGACTCACACAGACACCCACAGACTCGCAAAGACCCACAGACTCGCACAGAGACCCACAGACTCGCACACAGACTCGCACAGAGACCCACAGACTCGCACAAAGACCCACAGACTCACACAGAGACTCGCACAGAGACCCACAGACTCACACAGACACCACAAACTCCCATAGACACCCACAAACTCACACAAAGGCTCACAAAAGGAGAGAAAACACAGAAATCCATTGACTCACACTAAGAGACCCATACACGCAGAGACACAGATTAACAGAGGCCCATCCAATACAAGGTGGATTGAAATGGAGATAAACCGACTGCATCTCACGAGCCGTGCAGAAGCAGTGCCCGTGTCAATTTTATAGACCCACAAATTCACACGGACACCCGTGGGCTCTCAAGAGACCCACAGACTTGTGTTGTTGTTGTTATGGTTGTTGTTGCCAGCTGGTAACTTCCCACTGCTTGGCAAATGCCTCCCCTCCCCACCCCGTGTTGTTATCCTGCTACCCCCTGCTGTCCCCAGCTGCCCCGAACTCCGTGACATCGAATCGCTGCCATTGGTTCCCCATCGCACAACTCCAACAGCACAGCCACAACACGACGCACACACGCACAAAAAGACAAAGATCCCCCTCAAAGCCTTCACAGATTCTTGGGACAAGTGCTGTTAGCGAGCACCTACGAAGGCCGGCACAGCACACGAGGGGGTGGGTGGCCAGCACCATGCCGACCGCCTTTGTCTCCCCAGTGGCGATGTTATCACACCTCACCGGGTACTCATTTGAGGCCGAGTCGACCTAGGGAGGCCAGGGCTGGTTAAGATAATCGTCACCGGTGTTGGCCATGAGTGGGAACCGAACTCGGGCCTCCGGGTTCGTAGCTCCGCACGCTAACCGCTACACCACCGCTCCCACGCACGCACACACGTACACACACGTACACACACGTACACACACGTACACACACAAACCTTTTTTTTCTTGGGGCCCTTCCTGGGAGGACTGGCTGTTGCTGCTGCTGCTGTTGCTGCTGTTGTTGTTGCTGCGTCCTCCGACCCCTGAAAAAAAATGCAGGCAGGGCGAGGGAGTCACAAGGGATCACGCGGGCATAAACAAACACGCAGGTGGATAAATCAAAGCACCCGATTACGGTGCCACATTGCAGGAGCATCTGGATATCAGCACACGTGGCATTGGAAGCAAGGCCGCTTGTGCTTAAATCCGAAGTCGTGTGGCTTGCATCAGAAGTTGCCCTTTGCCTCCCCCCTGCCCCTGCAGTCTCATAATAGTGTAATGCGTGTCTGGCGAGGCACACACTGGGATAGGAGGCACCACACTTAATTCACTTGAACAGTAACAGCTACAACAAGGCTACTCGATACCCAACGAGAGAGGGGAGGATTCTTCATACCCGGAGCCTCAACACTTTCGGCTCCCGCTTCTACCGGCGTGACCATGCACCATCAAAACCCCACACCGACTGACCACATGGTCCGAAGCCCCGCCTCCTCTTCCCCGAGCGTGGCCCAGAGGTCGCAACCAGGTACCCGATACCCGTACCCTACCCGATACCCGGCTACCCGTACCCGGCCGGGTACGGGTAGCCGTTTGCGACCCTGGTGCGGCCGGGTACGGGAAGGCCGTGAGTCACTGGTGAGTAGCCGTTTGTCACTCATCGGTACGGTACGGGTACGGGTAGGGAACGGCTACCCGTACCCGGCCGGGAACGGGTACCCATTTGCGACCCTGGTGCGGCCGGGTACGGGTACGGGTAAGGAATCAAAACCCGTTTGCGACCTCTGGCGTGGCCCCCACTCCGCCTCTTGCCACGTCACTTCCCCTGACTCTCCCGATGGCACCCGAGCCAGCGTGACAGGCCCCTCGAGTCCCATCGGCAGGTAAGTGCAGGTAAGGAGCGAGTCTCCTCACAACAGTCACTACCCCAGGGACGCCATTTACGTCCCTACAATAGTAGCAATTGAGTACAGTAGAACCTCTGGTCACGACCATAATTCGTTCCATAACTTTGGTCGCAACCTGATTTGGTCGTGACTCGAACCTAATTTCCCCATTGGATTGTATGTAAATACGATTAATCCGTTCCAGACTCCTACGAACTGTATATAAATATTGTTTTTTCAATATTTTTAAGCACAAAAATAGTTTATTATGCCATAGAATTCAGAGTGTAATAGTAAACTAAATGTAAAAACATTGAATAACACTGAGAAAACCTTGAACAACAGAGAAAACTAACATTGCCGCGTCAAGGTTCAGAATCGTTGAACAAGATGATTGTTTCGTCTGCTACATCAGTCGGTCGATTCTGAGAGAGAGAGAATATTCGTATGAGCAATTCATGTTTCTATTGAAAGTAAGTTAACAGTAATATTTGGGTACAGTATTGTTTTTGGAAGCCTTCACCGTAATATCGTATCAACGTTTACTTCACCGCATCACCGTATGAATGATAAGAGATTAACGGGTTCTTATGTTAGCGATTTACGTACTCAGCGCTTTCGCTCTCTAAATGACGGCTTGAATGAGGGGGAGGGGTATGACTACACTCACATAATTAATATCTTACTAAGCGAGACTCACTGAGCAAGCGGCCACACGTAGGTCGCTGTTGTTTGTAAACAAACGAAAGGAAATTTGGCGCTTACAAAAAAATGGCGTGGAAGGGGAAATCGGCCGCGACTGAGTATGTGTTCGTGACCAGATTCAAAAAAATTGTGAATTTTTTGGTCGGAACCCGATTTGATCGTGGTCAGAAGCGTTCGTGACCAGAGGTTCTACTGTAACTTGCGGTGTGATTTAAAGCCAATCCGCTTCCTCCCTCCCCGCCCCACAATGGGGGCCTGCCACTCTTTTTCGAATGACGTCACGGAGAATCTTTAACGTCAGCTGTGAAGCGCACAAGACGGCGCAGCGGGTCTGTGCTCCAATACACACGGAACACGCGGTATTAACCGGGCGGCCGTGAGACTCGAGCAACGAAACCCTCTACGGCAAACTCTTTGGTTTTTTCGGTAAAGTCACGTAGGTAAAAAATAAAATAAATGGAAAAACATAATAAAATCACGACTTTTCGGGCGCAACACAAGCGTCCTTCTTCAGGTGGGGACAACGTAGCGAAAGCACAACCGCTTAAGTGCGTCTCGACACACTTGATTTAATTCAGTTGTTTTTCATTTATTTTTTTTTACTTCCTCCTTGCCGATGTCGTCAAGGAGGATAAAGCATCATCCTCGCAGCGGCGGATTTTGGCTAGCCATCGAACAAAGACGTCGGTCACCGCATCGCGCGTTTTCAGATGTGCTTCCACGCCCGTCTGGAACACTCTTCCTTTCGATATTAGGAATCCGCTGGAGCTATGCACTTTGAAATCTACATCGAAAATTATTTCTTGAGAATGGCTATGAAGGAGGCCGGCGCACTAAGAGGGTGGGTGGCCAGTAGGGCTGAACGATGAATCGATTTCAAATCGAAATCTGAAACAATGCGATTAGCATATTGCAAAGGCTACGATTTTCGATTTGAAAAGTCCTATTACTTTATTGGAATTGTTTTATTTTTTATTATAACTTTATTTAACTTAACAAATGTTTGATTGTTCTATTTCAATTAAACATTTTAATAAATACGTTGGAAGCAATTCATCCTTGCATTAGAATATATAGAGCATTCATATTTTGATGGTAGCATGTGGTAATGCTCCATCACATGTTTTAAATTTATTACACAGTCAATATTTAACTGAAGCTTGACTTAAAAAAATGTAATCGCAAATCAAATTGCAATATCTGTCAGAAAAATCGTAATTAGATATTTCCCCAATCGTTCAGCCCTACACCATGCCGCCTTTGCTCCCCGTCAGAAGACTCAAAGTCGTCACTTGCATCGCGGCGCTCTCAGATACGCTTCTGCGCCCGTCTGGAATACTCTTCCGATATTAGGGAGCCCCTGTGGAGCTTTCTGCATTGAAATCTCATCGTCTAGATTTAAACCTCGTGTTTAGGTTGTTGTCCTTCCCGCTCAGCACGGTTCGCTACGTACGGTGCGAAGGAAGTCCAACATGCATACGTACAAACGTGTATCCGGAGTCGCCTGTTACTTGCCTTCCTTCTCGAGCGGGCATCTGCCGGCCACTCCTCGCCCTGGCCCTCTTCCTCCGCTTCCTCTGCAGAGAGTCCTGCTGAGCACCCCAAAGATTGCATCATGATGACAACGATCCTCCGTATAGCCTTCAGACTGTCGGGGCAAGTGCTGTTAGCGAGCACCTACGAAAGCCGGAATGGTACATGAGGGTGGTTGACCAGCACCACGCCTGACCGCCTTTGTCTCCTAGTGACGATGTTTACACACCGCACCAGGCACTCATTTTAGGCTGAGTCGACCTAGGCGAGGCCCAGGACCGTTTCAGATAATCGTCACTGGTGTTGGCCGTGAGCGGGAATCGAACCCGGGTCACCGTTTCATAGCGCAGCACGCTGCTACACTACCGCACACACGCGCACACACACATAACGCATACCAACCGCAATTTAAAAATCTGTGAACCACGGACAAATGGAACAACACCGCAGAAACCTTAATGTAATGCAGTTTTTGCTCGATTCTTATTTGTTTAAATCAACTGTACTCTGTTTGCTTTAGTAATTTTCGGTGAGACGGGTTCCCTCGTGCGAAGGAAACTCACCCTGGGTCTCTCAAGTTCTCAGCTGGTTCAACACAATCGCCCCGAAACTTGGATCTCTGTGCGTGAATGCAGTTCTCTGTGAGCGCACTGCTCCACGGGTGCGGTGCTGTGAGGGTGGTCGCTCTGTGTGAGGGTGTTGTGCGGGTGGTGCTATGAGGGTGGTGCTATGAGCGAGGGTGCTGTGAGGGTGGTCGCTCTGTGTGAGGGTGTTGTGAGGGTGGTGCTATGAGGGTGGTGCTATGAGCGAGGGTGCTGTGAGGGTGGTCGCTCTGTGTGAGGGTGTTGTGCGGGTGGTGCTATGAGGGTGGTGCTATGAGCGAGGGTGCTGTGAGGGTGGTCGCTCTGTGTGAGGGTGTTGTGAGGGTGGTGCTATGAGGGTGGTGCTATGAGCGAGGGTGCTGTGAGGGTGGTCGCTCTGTGTGAGGGTGTTGTGAGGGTGGTGCTATGAGGGTGGTGCTATGAGTGAGGGTGCTGTGAGGGTGGTGGCTCTGTGTGAGGGTGTTGTGAGGGTGGTGCTATGAGGGTGGTGCTATGAGTGAGGGTGTTGTGAGGGTGGTGCTATGTGTGAGGGTGGTGCTGTGAGGGTGGTGCTCTGTGTGAGGGTGGTGCTATGAGGGTGGTGCTATGAGTGAGGGTGTTGTGAGGGTGGTGCTCTGTGTGAGGGTGGTGCTATGAGGGTGGTGCTGTGAGGGTGGTGCTATGAGGGTGGTGCTGTGAGGGTGGTGCTATGAGTGAGGGTGGTGCTGTGAGGGTGGTGCTCTGTGTGAGGGTGGTGCTATGAGGGTGGTGCTGAGTGAGGGTGTTGTGAGGGTGGTGCTATGAGTGAGGGTGTTGTGAGGGTGGTGCTATGAGTGAGGGTGTAACTCCGCCAGCGTGGATCTCCGTGAATTTAGTGCCCTGCGAGTGCGGTGCTCGTACGGGCTGCGTGGGCGGCGTCGCTGGACGTTTGTCCTCGGTGACCTCTGACCCCGAGCCGCCCCGCCTCCACCTTGGCACCCGCTCCGGCCTTGTGCGCCGCTCGCCTCCCTACCGTCTGCAGAGCGACCACACAACGCAAAGCATCGAACTTGAGCGTACAAAAACAATACAAATTAAACAGGCCCGAGACAAATCACAGAATGAGATGGTAATAACGAGAAATGTATAGTTGAATCAAAATCTTTGTTCATCCTGGAGGAATCCGATGAGCCGAAGCTCTTGTTCACAGATGTCCAGTATAGGAAGGTAAGCAAATCATTAAAATAAATTAACTAAAAAATTTTGTTTAACCAGGTAAAGCCCACTGAGCTATTAGTTATTTTGAGAAGCGACCTGGCCACAAATGATAGCTCAACGAAGTGGCCTATCATGTGGACATTTATGGCAGATGATTCGTCAAAATAATAACTGCGACAGAAGTGATAATTCACAGTCCTTGCTCAATCCACTGCTGGATAAAGTCCTCCCCGTGTCTTTTGGTCGCGGAGGTCACGTGACCAGACTGCACCCGGGCCAGCCAAAGCAGGTCGGCGAAAAGGCCAAGGTCTAGGCCGGTTATCGCTGGCACGGATGTTGCGCTTCGACCAAGAGATCAAACCCGGATTCTCATAACGCGGTGGGGCCAACAACTTCACCCCCGCACCACCCTCCGCGGTCATCGACTCCGTTATAAACCCGACGTTGCGTGAAACTCGAGCGCGTGTCAAACCCGCGTACCGCGGCTTGCGTGCTCCGCTTGCGCCGTGCGCCCGGCCTGCCCTCGTCAATCACGAGCCTCCCTCCTCCTCCTCCTCGTCCACCTCCACCTCCTTCTCCTCGTCGGTGCTGCTGCCCTCTTTGTTTTCCTTCTTGGTTTCCTCCATGGCACCGCGGCCGCGTCCGCAGAGTCCTTCCGCACACGAGGGTGTACGCATTCACCATCGACTCGCAGGCTCAAGAGAGACACACTCACAGCGGTGCATACAATACAAGGAAGGCTTTACATGGAGTATAAGTACGATTGCTTCCCATGATGCTGTACCGAAGGAGTGCGGGTGTTTACTTTAAAAAGGCGGCTTCACCGACCCGCACAGACTGGTGTGGCGAAGTACGGTCAAACATCTCCCACACGACCTGCACAGGCATTTTTGGGGCAGCAGGGTGTGAGGTTCTCATCCAGCAGTGGAACGACAAGAGTGCCCCAGTGGCGAGATGTTATCTGCTTCGCCTGGTTGCAGGAGGTCGTTGTTTCGATCCCGACCCTCGCTGTATATTTNGAGTTTGCGTGTTCTCCCGTGGTCGCGTGGATTTTTCTTCGCGGTTTTTCCCTCCACATTTAGAAACATGCGTTTAGAGTATTTGGCTGCTATAAATGTCCACGCAAGCCACTTCATTGGGTTACCATTTGTGGCCTTCGCTTCTGAAGAGCTGTACAGATCATCGATTATCCGGCGGCTTCGGGGAGGGGAGCCAAATTTTAAAAATGCCNGATAAGCACGTCTTATTTATACATTTTATTTTTGCATTCTTGTATGAATTGTTTGTAGGTGTTGTTATTTTTTTGTTTAAATTGTTTGCTATATAAAAGTGGCAAATAGACTAAAAAATATCCTGTAAAAAGTTCCTGTATTTACTGTACCGTACTTACCACTCAATCTCGAAGACTCTGCATGGGTGGTACGTGCAGTATTTTCATTGTTGTTTATGTAGTGTTCATGTACTGAGACTGAATTCAAGAATACCTACTTTTTTGTACGCGCGTGGTGCCAATCGCCAGACTGGTTACAGCCTTCNAAGCGGTTTTGCCGGATCGGCCCGGACTGCCGGATATGTTGCAAGCTGGATAATCGCGCCTGATAACCAATGATCAACTGTAGTTGAGCTTTAAAGGAGCGTACACGTCACACGTCGAAATGAGAGATGAGGCCGTCAACCCTCGCGCCCCTAACCTGTGGCGCGTGGGTCCTGAACTGCACCATGGGATTATTCTCGATCTCCCACAGGCCCTCGTTGAAGCCCTTGCGCTTGCAGGGCACCGCGTACTTGAGCTTGTGCTTGCGGTACGGGAACACGTCCTTGCTGCACAGGAAGCCCTGAGCTCATCGCACATGTGGGGTGGGGTCGGGTAGGGGGGAGCATCAATCCATCAATCCACAAATTAACCACAATACCTTGCTGAGCTCATCAAGGAGAATCAACCATCATGTCCAACTCCGGTCATCCTCCCAGGGGCTTTTGGCTCGCCATCGAATAAAGACGGTGGTTACCGCATCGCGCGCTTTCAGATGCGCTTTGAGATGCGCTTCTGCGACCGTCTGGAACGCTCCTCCTTCCGGTATTAGGCAGCCACTGTAGCTATGCACTTTTCAATCTAAATTCAGAACAAATTTTGGATCTCATCTTAACCGAATTTATAAGCGCCTTCACTAAGGCACTTTACGAAAAATTATGTATGAGTGTGATGGTGGAGATGAGGTGAATGAAATAGATGAGAGAGGAAGCAATGGCAAATCTGTGATGCGTGAATTCGGTGAAAGCACAATTGATGACAGTAAATGATGCGAATGATTGAAGTGATCGCCGTAAAATGAGAATATGAAGAGGGAAAAGTAACGGTGGCGGTTACGAGGGGAGATTAAGGGGTCGTGGGGTGAGCTAGGGGTAACAATAAGTGAGTTTCGAGTGAGGAGCGGAAACTAAGTGAGCGAAGGTGACTCTAATGTAGAGTGGGAAGTTTGTTCCAGTTAAGGGGGGTGAGAAGAGAGAAAGAGCGAAAGCATGGACTGAGCGCAAGGAGGAGGAACAGAGAGACAGGCAGCAAAGACTGAGAACGTAGCGGGCGGGAAGGCGACACAGACACAAGAGTGGCAAGATATGGTTGGGGCAAGGCCATGAAGGGATTTGTCGCGTGAGGAATTTGAACAGGCACGGCGGTACACAGACAGCCACTTCGGTTGCACGAGGAGGGTCGAGGGGTATGCGAATTAGAACTGCTTGTTTGTGTTTAGTTTGTGGTCACCCCCGCCCGCACCTGCGTTGGCTACGTACGGTGAAAGAAGTTCAACATACAGTACATGCAATCACACAACCTCCCTCCCTCCCCTGTCCTGCTTTGACCCTCTTGACATTCCGGGAATTGGCATCCGTGTTCAGAGGCATTGATTTGTGACCCGAGATCTGGTACCAGTATTATGTTGAACTGCCGTTACGGTTTTCTGCGCCCTTTTGATAACTCACCCGTGTGCCGACTTGTAAAATATGTCTACAGTGGAAAAATGTGGGTGACCCCCCCCCCTCCCCAACCCGCTTCTGTCAACAACGCAAGCGTAACGAAGCTCATCCGTGCGCAACAGGCCAGAGGGGTTCAAACCGGGGAACCCATCAGCTCAGGTGTATACGAACAGAGCGCACGTCGCGATACACAGGGGACAGAGAGACCACTCACTTCGCCATGCATCCACGGTTCGGGTAGGGAATTGGTGCTGACTTTTACAGCTTTCGGGATAGGGCTGAGCCAGCAGCTGTACTAACATCGCACCAACACCAGGGTTGCGTGTCCACTGGACGTGCTATACAAAGTTCCCCGGCCGCTATCACCTTTAACAGCGTTAGCGAAAGCACCCATGAAGGCCGGAACGTCGGACAAATGGGGTTGTGACCAACATCACCCTCGGCCGCCTTCCATCTCCCCAGTGCCGATGTTCACAGCACACCGAACCAGGGTACTCGTTTAAGGCCGAGTCGACCTAGAGGAGGGCCAGCTACCGATTCATGAATCCGGCTCGCGAGAAATCGAAACTCGGCCCCGCTTGGGTTCACTCGCAACAGCCGCCAAGCGGTGAGTGACGTCCCCACGGCGCTTGTGCCAGGCTAGGTGCACCTTGAGGCCACTCGACACACACACACGCACGCACGTACGTCTCGTGAGTGCCGAAGAAGAAGATGGGGAGCTTGTGAGTCGGCGCCTTGCCCGCGCCCTCCGGAAGATGGTTTACCTGCAACCACCACAAAACCACCACGCACAGTCTCTCTATCACTGCTGGGCAAGCCGATTCAAATAAAACACCGCACAAACCCTTCCCCCCACTACCACCACCACTACCACCCAACCACCCGCACAGCAATGCAAACAAAGCGGTGAGTGCGCGAAGGGAGAGAGACGGAACAATAGAGGCGAGCCAGGCCATAGCCACTACCGCCTCCTCGCCTACTCCTCCCCGGCGATACGACCGCTTGTCCCGGGATGATGATAGGGGGGGGTGGGGATGGGCGCCTTACACGGAGCCGGGCCGAGACCCGGTGCAGCCACTTTAGTCGGGGACCCACGAGCCGTGGAGATGGACGGGGAGAGGAGGAGGAGGAGGGGAGGGATACAAAAATCTGTGGTGGGCGAGGAGGAGGCGGAGGTTGCAACAGCAGCAGCAGCAGCGGAGGCGGCGGTGGTGTGGGTGGTAGGCGGGGCCGACTCGGGTGCGGGGTCAGAAGTCAGCGGCTCGGGTNGGGGTGGTGGTGGATCGGGGGGGGGTGGGGGGAGTGGAGGGGGGGGTGGAGGGGGGTGGNGGTGGGTGGTGAAGGGGGGGGTGGTGGANGGGGGTGGTGGAGGGGGGGTGGTGGAGGGGGGGGTGGTGGAGGGGGGTGGTGGAGGGGGGGGTGGTGGAGGGGGGGTGGTGGAGGGGGGGTGGTGGAGGGGTGGGGTGGTGGAGGGGGGTGGAGGGGGGTGGTGGAGGGGGGGTGGTGGANGGGGAGATGGAGGGGGTGGTGGTGGTAGTGGATCGGGGGGTNGGTAGTGGATCGGGGGGGGGGTGGTGGTGGTGGAGGTGGTGGAGGGGGGTGGTNGGGGGGTGGTGGAGGGGTGGTGGAGGGGTGGTGGAGGGGGGTGGTGGGGGGGGTGGTGGAGGGGGGTGGTGGAGGGGGGGGGGTGGAGGGGGGGTGGTGGAGGGGGGGTGGAGAGGGGATGGATCGGGGGGGTGGTGGTGGATCGGGGGGGGTGGAAGGGGGGTGGAAGGGGGGGGGTGGANGGGGGTGTGGTGGATCGGGGGGGGTGTCTCTTAACAACAAGGACGACGACGAAGCCACACTCCAGCCACCTGTTTATCCTAATACAGTACATGACTATACTGTATTAGGATAAACATGACAGTACTGTAATAGGAATGACGCCGACGTTTCGGCCCACGTACCAAAAAGCTTCTTCAAGGAGAAAAAAAACCCAAGGCATACAACGGTAGCTTTGGGGGGGGCGAATATTGAGCGACATTTGAAGCTCCCTGCTCAGAAAGGGTTATAATCTTTCTGCCGAAACGCCACCCACCCACACGCACAGAGGGCCTCGTTCCGAGTCAGTTCCCGAGAGAAGCTGTCCAGCATATGGAGGAGCGCGAACGCGTCGGACAGAATCGGAACATTTCTGTATGCTGGAGAAATCCGATGACCTATAAAGCTCTTGTTTGGTTTTAACCGATGTCCCAAGTAGGGCGTAGTGGCTACAAGCACGCACTGAAGAGCTATTGGGAGCAAGGCTCATTCAACCATCATGTCAACAGGTGGACTTCTCCACAAATCTGGCAGTCGCCTGATGAAGCTCGTTGTAATTACTGGCGAAACGTCGTACTCGGATTGTAAATGTTGTGGCTTGGCTCTCCAACACACAACCGGTTAGTGCTGTACTAGTAAACTGCACTATACACTACACACTACTATACACTACACTAGTGCTGTACTAGTACACTACACTATACACTAGTGCTGTATTAGTATACTGCACTATACACTCTATACACTACACTATACACTAGTGCTGTACTGTATACTACACTATACACTACACTACACACTAGTGCTGTACTAGTGGCGAATTGACAACGTTCCTTTTACGTGACAACCCTTACTCGTTGGCTGTGTCGGGTGGTGGCGGGTTTCACGACACACTTACATATTTACGCGATCTAACCCCCCCACCCCCAACTAAACCCTCTATTATGCATCACGTCAAACTCCAGTCATCCTCCCCGGAGGAGGGGGGGGAATGGCATTTTTTGTCTCGCCATCCAAAAACAAAGACGTTCACCGCAATTTGAAGTCGAACGAGAAGCCCCATAACGTGTCCGCTGCGAAAGCTTTCGCTCGCGAGGTAAAACAGCCGTGACGCCGGCGAAACGTGCGAGACCAAGAGCGGCCGGCGCCCCTAAAAAGGGGGCGGGCGAGAAAAACAAAACGCGTGCCCCACGGAAGGGGGAGACGTCTTGGCGAGGGAGACCCGAGTCGCGGACCTAAGGAGCATCATCCCACGCCGCTTAACCTACCCGGGTCGCTTGGAATCCATCGCGTCCCGTGCACATTGCTCCATTGAACGGCTTCGTTCGGCACGGAGCGACCCCAGGTGGCACCACGAAGCTGATATCATGGTCCCCCATCACCACCACCCACCCACCACTCTCCTGTTACCCCCCTGAAGATTGCCACCGCTTTTCATTGCTGCGGCGAATTTGGCAAAACGCACCCCGGTGTACACGTGAGCTGTTAACCCTAAGGCGACCCAGAGGTTACCGTCGGATAACTTGAGGCTGATTACCCCCCACCACCACCCACCCCTACGGTAACTCGACATTAACCCCTTCTCTGTCACAAGCGGCCACGGCCAATCCACTGCTGGATGAAGGCCTCCGCCAGAGCGAAGGAGCTGCCCGGGGAAAGTCTGCCACGATTCGGCGGCGTTAACCATTCCCAACCCCTAAGCACCTGCTGATTTCATCGCTCCGTCTCCCGGTGGACGTCCCCGGCGATCAGTGACGCCGTGAAGGTTGGGTTCAGCGAGCCGGCGGCCTGGCGCAGGCTTCCCGCACAAAATCTAGGAAACACGGGGGGTGGGTGGTTCGCGGGGGGTTCACTCCGGACCCAGCGGCGGTCTATGTCGACTGCGCAACTCAACGCAACTGACCCTGGCCGGCCAGTGCGGGTATCCCTTCATCTTGGCGAAGATGAGGTCCCCGGGTTTGTAGTCGGCGGCCGACATGGTGGAGCACGGGGACTTGGAAGTGGTTTCGAGAGTCGCCAAGTCTAAGTTGGGACCCCGGGTTGAGTCGCACGCAGACTCCGACTCCCACCCCCCCACGCCGCCCTCTCCTCCTCCTCCTCCGCCTCCTCCTCTGTCTCCACCACACCACCGCCGATGCTGCAGAGAGCGCGAAACCTGACGCAGCTCTTGAAGAGATGATGTTGTTGTTGTTGTTGCTGCTGATGAAGAAGATGAAGATGTTGTTGTTGTTGCAGTTGGTGATGGTGCTTCGCGATGCCTGTGCAGATTTCGTTGACTCTGAAAGTGGCGATGGTATCGATGACGACGATGCTGTTGCTGATGGTGACAATGACAATGATAATATTATTGTTGATGTTGTTGTTGATGGGACGCGAGGTGGTGCAGAGCCACGCGGGGACCCAGGTTTCGCGCCTCTCGGCCACGACCACTTATAGCGGCGGGGGGGGGGGGTGAGCAGGCGAAGTTGTCAAACTTATACAATAACCACGCGCTTAATTTATTTTTTAAAATGTAAAAGAGTAATACATTAAACTAAGTGCGCGCAATATTTGTTTTTTAATTGAGCGAGGAACTACGCGTACGTCTATCCGTGCGCGCCTGTGAATGGGTTCGTCCCGTGCCGGGTGGCATAGGTNGGGGGGGGGGCGCACGGCCACAGCTTCTGTATAAGCAACATTAAAGTGCGACTTTAAAAACAAAACCCATTATTCACGCAGCGTGAAATAAAGTGATACGTCAACAACAACAAAACCCACTACGCACAACTCACAAGAACACCCACTCCCTCCTCGAAAACATGCACAGAAACATATCTGCAATGTATCACTTTATTTTGACTTTGCACGATTGTACATCGGGGCTGTGGAGGAATTAAACAGCCACACTTGGCTGGTAATGGCTTCTGTTTATTCTCTCTGCACGCCAGTTTACCGTACGGCGGATTCCTGCATGAGGACGATCGTCCGAACCGTCTTTTCTCGGGTCATCTCGCCTGTAGCTGTGGTGCAAGGCTGACAATAGCGCACATCGTTGAAGATTGCTCGGTGCAAATTCACAAGCTGAATAAGACCCGATCTCAACTCTAGACCCTGAGACCCGGTCTCTAGACTGACCCTGAGACCCGGTCTCTAGACACTGACCCTGAGACCCGGTCTCTAGACACTGACCCTGAGACCCGGTCTCTAGACACTGACCCTGAGACCCGGTCTCTACTCTAGACTCTGAGACCCGGTCTCTACTATAGACACTGACCCTGAGACCCGGTCTCAACTCTAGACNTTGACCCTGAAACCGGTCTCTACTCTAGACACTGACCCTGAGACCCGGTCTCTACTCTAGACTCTGACCCTGAGACCCGGTCTCAACTCTAGACACTGAGACCCGGTCTCTACTCTAGAGACCCTGAGACCCGGTCTCAACTCTAGACTCTGCCTGAGACCCGGTCTCTACTCTAGACACTGACCCTCAGACCCGGTCTCCACTCTAGACTCTGACCCTGAGACCCTGTCTCAACTCTAGACTCTGACCCCCGGTCTCTACTCTAGACTCTGACCCCCCGTCTCCACTGAGACCCAGTCTCTACTCTAGACTCCCAGTCTCTACTCTAGACCCTGAGACCCGGTCTCTACTCTAGACCCTGAGACCCGGTCTCTACTCTAGACACTGACCCTGAGACCGATCTCTACTCTAGACACTGAACCTGAGACCCGGTCTCTACTCTAGACACTCCTGAGACCTGATCTCTACTCTAGACACTGAACCTGAGACCCGGTCTCAAATCTAGACATTGAGACCCTGAAACCCGGTCTCAACTCTAGACTCTGACCCTGAGACCTGGTCTCTACTCAGACCCTGAGACCCGGTCTCAACTGTAGACCCTGAGACCCGGTCTCTACTCTAGACTCTGACCCTGAGACCCGGTCTCTACTCTAGACCCTGAGACCCGGTCTCAACTGTAGACTCTGACCTGAGACCCGGTCTCTACTCTAGACTCTGACCCTGAGACCCGGTCTCTACTCTAGACTCTGAGACCCGGTCTCAACTGTAGACACTGACCCTGAGACCCGGTCTCTACTCTAGACTCTGACCCTGAGACCCGGTCTCTACTCTAGACCCTGAGACCCGGTCTCTACTCTAGACACTGACCCTGAGACCGGTCTCTACTCTAGACTCTGACCCTGAGACCCGGTTCAACTCTAGACACTGACTCAGACCCGGTCTCTACTCTAGACACTGACCCTGAGACCGGTCTCTACTCTAGACACTGCCCTCAGACCCGGTCTCCACTCTAGACTCTACCCTGAGACCCGGTCTCAACTCTAGACTCTGACCCTGAGACCCGGTCTCTACTCTAGACTCTGACCCTGAGACCGGTCTCTACTCTAGACTCCCGGTCTCTACTCTAGACTCTGACCCCCAGTCTCTACTCTAGACACTGACCCTGAGACCCGGTCTCTACTCTAGACCCTGAGACCCGGTCTCTACTCTAGACACTCCCTGAGACCCGGTCTCTACTCTAGACACTGACCCTGAGACCGGTCTCACTCTAGACCCTGAGACCCGGTCTCTACTCTAGACACGACCCGAGACCTGATCTCTACTCTAGACTGACCTGAGACCCGGTCTGTACTCTAGACACTGACCTGAGACCCGGTCTCTACTCTAGACACTGACCCTGAGACCTGATCTCTACTCTAGACACTGACCTGAGACCCGGTCTCAAATCTAGAGACCCTGAACCCGGTCTCAACTCTAGACTCTGGACCCGGTCTCTACTCTAGACCTGAGACCCGGTCTCTACTCTAGACTGAGACCCCCGGTCTCTACTCTAGACTCCCGGTCTCTACTCTAGACTCCCGGTCTCTACTCTAGACCCTGACACCGGTCTCAACTCTAGACTGAGACCCTGAGACCCGGTCTCTACTCTAGACTCTGACCCTGAGACCCGGTCTCACTCTAGAGACCGGTCTCTACTCTAGACACTGACCCTGAGACCGGTCTCTACTCTAGACACTGACCCTCAGACCGGTCTCACTCTAGACTCTCCTGAGACCCGGTCTCACTCTAGACTCTGACCCTGAGACCCGGTCTCTACTCTAGACTCTGAGACCCGGTCTCTACTCTAGACTCTGAGACCCGTCTTTACTCTAGACACTACCTGAGACCCGGTCTCTACTCTAGACCCTGACCTGAGACCGGTCTGTACTCTAGACTGAGACCCTGAGACCCGGTCTGTACTCTAGACACTGACCCTGAGACCCGGTCTCTAGACCCTGAGACCCGGTCTCTAGACGCTGACCTGAGACCCGGTCTCTATGAGACCCTGAGACCCGGTCTCTACTCTAGACCTGACCGGTCTCTACTCTAGACACTGAGACCCGGTCTCTACTCTAGACTCTGACCCTGAGACCCGGTCTCAACTCTAGACTAGACCTGAGACCCGGTCTGTATTCTAGACACTGANCCTGAGACCCGGTCTGTACTCTAGACTGAGACCCTGAGACCGGTCTCTACTCTAGACTCTGACCCTGAGACCCGGTCTCTACTCTAGACACTGACCTGAGACCCGGTCTTTACTCTAGACTNAGACCTGAGACCCGGTCTCCACTCTAGACTCTNCCTGAGACCGGTCTCCACTCTAGACTCTGACCCTGAGACCCGGTCTCACTCTAGACTCTGAGACCCGGTCTCTACTCTAGACTGACCCTGAACCCGGTCTCTACTCTAGACCCCCGGTCTCTAGACACTGACCCTGAGACCCGGTCTCTAGACTGAGACCGGTCTCTAGACCCCGGTCTCTACTCTANACCCCCGGTCTCTACTCTAGACTCTGACCCCGGTCTCTACTCTAGACTNACCTGAGANCCGGTCTCAACTCTAGACACTGACCTGAGACCCGGTCTCGACACTNACCTGAGACCCGGTCTCTAGACACTGACCTGAGACCCGGTCTCTAGACTGAGACCGGTCTCTAGACACTGACCCCGGTCTCTAGACCCCCGGTCTCACTCTAGACTCCCGGTCTCTACTCTAGACACTGACCTGAACCGGTCTCCACTCTAGACTGACCTGAGACCCGGTCTCTACTCTAGACACTGACCCCCGGTCTCTACTCTAGACACTGACCCCCGGTCTCTACTCTAGACCNTGAGACCCGGTCTCTACTCTAGACTCCGGTCTCTACTCTAGACTGAGACCCCCGGTCTCTACTCTAGACTCTGAGACCCGGTCTCTACTCTAGACCCTGAGACCCGGTCTCTAGACACCCGGTCTCTAGACACCCGGTCTAGACCCCGGTCTCTAGACTCCTGAGACCCGGTCTCAACTCTAGACACTGAGTAACCTGGTCTCAATTTAGACACTGATCCCGTAACCTGGTTTCAAACACTTGAATAATTTTGTTTTATTGTAGAGGGACAGATATATATACAATTGGGTAATTGGATGAAAACGATCTCGATGCGTCGAGGATCGCAGAACTTGGGCAATTGTTTGGGAGCACCGGCTCACCACGTGGCCGCTAACTTGTGATCCTCCTCGCGCCCCGAGTTGTTCTCTCGCAGAGCAGCAAACGCCGTGCGGCCAATGTCAGGTTGTGTCGTGCGTTCTATCCACTTAGGGGCCGTCCATAAATGACGTCACGCACTGGGGGGGGTCAGACATTTGTGACGATGTGTGACTGAGGGGGGGGAGAAATGTGACGTCACATCAAAATGCGCAACTTTAAATAAATATAGACAACACGTTCTACTTAATTAAAGACTTTTTAATAAATGTTTTTCCTACAACATCAGAGTGCAGCGGCACATTAAATACGCACTACAATGACAATAGTTTATTTGAAGCATGTTTTATTTTGGGGGGCTTTGTGACGTCATATTTAGGGGGGGGGGGTCTGACTTTTTGTGACGCCGTGTGACTGGGGGGGGGGTCAAAATCGTCCAAAAATCGCGTGACGTCATTTATGGACGGCCCCTTATGGTCATTTTATGGTCATTAACAGATTGCCTTGGAGCTAACCCACTCTTCCTGAAGACGACCGCTTGTGTTGCGATCGAAACGTCGTAGTTTTTTGTTATTTTTTTATTANTTTCTTTGAACCAATCTACGTGACTTTACCGAAAGACCCAAGCATATAATGATATTATCATTCAAATCTAGAATGATAATTCTGTTGAGAATTCATCCAAAGGGGTTGGACCATTTAATGGGCGGGGCTAGAGGAGGAGGGTGGGGGGGGCAATTATAAACAAGCCCCGCCCCGCTACGTTGCAGCCAACCAATGGAGAGCGGTGGAGAGAAGAGGGGGGGGGCAATTATAAACAAGCCCCGCCCCACTCCGTTGCAGCCAACCAATGGAGAGCGGTGGAGCGAAGAGGGGGGGGGCAATTATAAACAAGCCCCGCCCCGCTACGTTGCAGCCAACCAATGGAGAGCGGTGGAGAGAAGAGGGGGGGGGCAATTATAAACAAGCCCCGCCCGCTACGTTGCAGCCAACCAATGGAGAGCGGTGGAGCGAAGAGGGGGGGGGCTCGGTGCGGGGTTTCCTAGGGCCCGCGGCAGGGGTACCCCCCCCCACCCCCGAAAACCGCCTCACACCCGTGCAGTGCATGTGAATCTAGAGGTTTTTTACCTTTGTGGCATTTCTTATTAGAATATATTAATTTTATTATTCATTTTAAGCCAGGATTTTTTTTACTTGAAGGTGCATTTTAGGATGATTTTATTGTCAATACATTTATTAATTACCGGCGCTTGATTGGTTGCAAAAATGTGATTATTTCCCTTTTTGATTAGCCATGAAAATTTCGTGTTATCCCATTCACTTTCAGCGTGAACGAATTTCGCTGAGGGAGTTGTTACGTAACCGGTCGCGGCTGCATGAAGTCTGAACGAACGGTGTGGGCCCGCACACGCTGAGGGGATTAATTGCAATCCGGTGGTTTAGTGATTCTATGAAGTTTGATGACGTCATCCAGCAGTGGATTGACCATGGCTGCTGCTGATGAAGGTGTCAGGATGACGTCATCCAGCAGTGGACTGACCATGGCTGCTGATGGTGTCAGGATGACGTCATCCAGCAGTGGATTGACCATGGCTGCTGATGATGTCAGGATGACGTCATCCAGCAGTGGATTGACCATGGCTGCTGATGATGGTGGTGTCAGGATGACGTCATCCAGCAGTGGATTGACCATGGCTGCTGATGATGGTGGTGTCAGGATGACGTCATCCAGCAGTGGATTGACCATGGCTGCTGATGATGTCAGGATGACGTCATCCAGCAGTGGATTGACCATGGCTGCTGCTGATGGTGGTGTCAGGATGACGTCATCCAGCAGTGGATTGACCATGGCTGCTGATGATGTCAGGATGACGTTATCCAGCAGTGGATTGACCATGGCTGCTGATGATGGTGGTGTCAGGATGACGTCATCCAGCAGTGGATTGACCATGGCTGCTGATGATGTCAGGATGACGTCATCCAGCAGTGGATTGACCATGGCTGCTGCTGATGGTGGTGTCAGGATGACGTCATCCAGCAGTGGATTGACCATGGCTGCTGATGATGTCAGGATGACGTCATCCAGCAGTGGATTGACCATGGCTGCTGATGATGGTGGTGTCAGGATGACGTCATCCAGCAGTGGATTGACCATGGCTGCTGATGATGTCAGGATGACGTCATCCAGCAGTGGATTGACCATGGCTGCTGCTGATGTCAGGATGACGTCATCCAGCAGTGGATTGACCATGGCTGCTGATGATGTCAGGATGACGTCATCCAGCAGTGGATTGACCATGGCTGCTGATGATGTCAGGATGACGTCATCCAGCAGTGGATTGACCATGGCTGCTGATGATGTCAGGATGACGTCATCCAGCAGTGGATTGACCATGGCTGCTGATGATGATGGTGCCAGGATGACGTCATCCAGCAGTGGATTGACCATGGCTGCTGATGATGATGGTGTCAGGATGACGTCATCCAGCAGTGGATTGACCATGGCTGCTGCTGATGATGGTGTCAGGATGACGTCATCCAGCAGTGGATTGACCATGGCTGCTGCTGATGATGGTGTCAGGATGACGTCATCCAGCAGTGGATTGACCATGGCTGCTGATGATGATGGTCAGGATGACGTCATCCAGCAGTGGATTGACCATGGCTGCTGATGATGATGGTGCCAGGATGACGTCATCCAGCAGTGGATTGACCATGGCTGCTGATGATGAAGGCGTCAGGATGACGTCATCCAGCAGTGGATGACCATGGCTGCTGATGATGATGGTGCAGGATGACGTCATCCAGCAGTGGATTGACCATGGCTGCTGCTGATGAAGGCGTCAGGATGACGTCATCCAGCAGTGGACTGACCATGGCTGCTGCTGATGATGGTGCAGGATGACGTCATCCAGCAGTGGATTGACCATGGCTGCTGCTGATGATGTGCCAGGATGACGTCAGCCAGCAGTGGATTGACCATGGCTGCTGATGATGATGGTGCCAGGATGACGTCAGCCAGCAGTGGATTGACATGGCTGCTGATGATGGTGCCAGGATGACGTCAGCCAGCAGTGGATTGACCATGGCTGCTGATGATGGTGTCAGGATGACGTCATCCAGCAGTGGATTGACCATGGCTGATGATGATGGTGCCAGGATGACGTCATCCAGCAGTAAATTGACCATGGCTGCTGATGATGGTGCCAGGATGTCATCATCCAGCAGTGGATTGACCATGGCTGCTGATGATGGTGCCAGGATGTCATCATCCAGCAGTGGATTGACCATGGCTGCTGATGATGGTGCCAGGATGTCATCATCCAGCAGTGGATTGACCATGGCTGCTGATGATGGTGCCAGGATGTCATCATCCAGCAGTGGATTGACCATGGCTGCTGATGATGGTGCCAGGATGTCATCATCCAGCAGTGGATTGACCATGGCTGCTGCTGATGATGGAGCTAAAACCTGGAGGGTTTTATGACCTCTGGGTTGGCACCACGATGTGTTACCCCCCCCCACCACTTCCATACGCAGCACACATCCCAAACAGCAGCAGCACCACCACCACCGTCATTGCACGAGACACCACCAGCACCACTCACATCCACACACACACAGAGAGAGAGATACAATCACGCTGCTGCTGCTGCTAACATCTGGAAGGGGATAGCAGACAATTTTAACCGGCTCACGGTGACGGACATTTAACGAGAGGTACGTGCATATTAATTGCAACATTTATTTTTTAAAAATATATATATGTAAAAAATATAGAACAAATACACGATTGCATTGCGGAGAGAGGCTGATGATTGAGGATGATGGTGCCGGTTTGGGGGATGAGATGAGAGCGTCAGGGATGCGTTGCTCCGGTGTGTGTGTCAGTGTGTGTGTGTCAGTGTGTGTGTCTGTGTCAGTGTGTGTGTCAGTGTGTGTGTCTATGTGTGTGTGTGTCTGTGTGTGTCTGTGTGTCTCAGTGTGTGTCTATGTGTCAGTGTGTGTGTGTGTCAGTGTGTGTGTGTCAGTGTGTGTCAGTGTGTGTGTGTCAGTGTGTGTCAGTGTGTGTCAGTGTGTGTGTGTAAGTGTGTGTCAGTGTGTGTGTCAGTGTGTGTCAGTGTGTGTGTGTCAGTGTGTGTCAGTGTGTGTGTCTGTGTGTGTCTGTGTGTGTCTGTGTGTGTGTGTGTGTGTCAGTGTGTGCGGGGTCAGTGTGTGTTGNTGTGTGTGGGGCCAGTGTGTATGTGTGTCGGTGTGTGTGGGGTCAGTGTGTGTGTCGGTGTGTGTNGGGTCAGTGTGTGTGGGGTCAGTGTGTGTGGGTCAGTGTGTGTGTGTTGGTGTGAGTCAGTGTGTGTGTGTTGGTGTGAGTCAGTGTGTGTTGGTGTGTGTGGGTCAGTGTGTGTGTGTTGGTGTGTGCGGGGTCAGTGTGTGTGTGTTGGTGTGTGTGGGGTCAGTGTGTGTTGGTGTGTGCTGGGTCAGTGTGTGTGTGTCAGTGTGTGTGTGTTGGTGTGGGTCAGTGTGTGTGTGTTGGTGTGTGAGGGGTCAGTGTATGTGTGTGTTGGTGTGTGTGTGTTGGTGTGTGTGTTGGTGTGTACGGGGTCACTGTGTGTGTGTTGGTGTGTGTGTGTCAGTGTGTGTGTCGGTGTTTGTGGGGTCAGTGTGTGTGTTGGTGTGTGCCGGTGTACATATCAATGAGCGTATTTCAGTGCGTGGGGAGCGGTGGGGCAGAGGTTAGCGCGCGCTGCGCTGCAAACCCGGCGACCCGAGTTCAATTCCCGCTCACGGCGACGATTATCCGAGCCGGTCCTGGGCCTCCCCTAGGTCGACTCAGCCTCAAAATGAGTACCCGGTACGGCGTGTAAAAAATAAAAATCGTCACTGGGGGAGACAAAGGCGGCCGGGCGTGGCGCTGGCCACCCAGAGGTTAGTGGTGGTGGGTGGTGGTGGTGGTGAAATCTGCGTCTCTGTCAACAAAATTGTCGACACGACAATTTTTCTTCGCACGGCTGAAGTCGATGCTGATTTTGTGGAGCAACAGGCTTGCGATTTGTACATTTGGTTGGTGTGCCATGGTGTAAGCTGTGATGATGATGATGACGACGGTGCCAATCTTCTAGTCAATCGGACATTGGAGTCGTCGAATGGTCTCTCTCATCTCTTCTTCATTATTATTCTTCTTCTCGATCGGATGTAGCGGTCCAGCCCTGGACGCGTTGGTGCGTGCGGTTATTTGCCATGTGCAATGCACACCCCCCCCCCCCCCTGTTCAGCATGCTTCTGTTTAACACGATGTAGGAGGCTTTCGCGACCAATATCATCCATAATAGAGGGTTTATTTGGGGGGGGGGGGTTAGATCGCGTAAATATATTAATGTGTCGTTAAAACCCGCCACCACCCGACACAGCCAAACTACACTATGAGATACCTCTTTTACCAGTGGCAAAATATAGTAGTAGGTTTTTACCCTTTTAAACTGGTACAAAACTGACACCTTTATACAAGGCATCATGTTTGCAATAACCACAACACAAGTAGTCAAAATGCAAACAAAAAACTCTGATAATGATAATAATGTCAGTTTTGTACCAGTTTAAAAGGGTAAAAACCTACTACTACAGCCAAACTAGTAAGTAACAAGAGCATGCCAATTCGTCCATAGTACAGCACAACAAACAGGTTTTGCTGTGCTAGTGACGAATTGGCCACGTTCTGTTTACGTGACAACCCTTGCTAGTCGGCTGTGTCGGGTGGTGGCGGGTTTTAAGACACATTTATATATTTACGCGATCGAACCCAAAAAAAAAACCCTCTATTATGGACAGCATGCTTCTGTTTGGCCATTCAGAATGATGATTCCAGCACTCTATTGAATTTACGCAGCAGTGCTATCTTACCTGTGCTGTATAGCGAGGCACATCATTTACGCACAGCATAGACCGTAGGCTCATATACCCATGCACATAGACCCATAGACTGACGCAAGACCGTAGCCATGGAGTCAACATTNGGGGGGGGGACCAAATCTTACAGGGGTCCCCCCCCCCAGAAAAAAAATCAAAATTTGAATTTCCTGCCTAAAATATTAAAAAAAATAGTAACACATACGATGGACTTTTAATACAAATTTTAACAATGATGTCTAATAGTGTATTGTATTACATTGCTCTGTGTTTTTTTAATTTTTTGTTTCATTGTATGTAATGGCAGAGATTAGGGATTAATAAAGTACAACCATAATGAGCATATTTGAATATTGGGGGGATGTGTACCCCCTCAATATTTATAATTATGGCCTTGGACTGACATACACAGAGACCCAGAGAATTGCACAGAGACCCATAGACACGCACCTTTCTCGTGCTATGAAGAGTGACCATTGCCCAGAACGTCACCCTTTTATTCATATACTAGCTGTACTACCCGGCTTCGCCCGGGACTTGGATCCACCACGCCCGGCGATGTTCACACACCACAGCAGTTACTCGTTTGAGGCTGAGTCGACCTAGGGGAGGGCCCAGAGCTGGTTGAAATAATCGTCACCGGCGGTGGCCGTGAGCGGGAATCGAACTCGGGTCGCCGGGTTCGTAGCGCAGCGTAGCGCTAACCACGACACGACTATGCGTAACGCTTCCACATGCGCGGGTCACATGACAGATTTGACGTCACAGCTCAATTGCCGTGCAAAAGATAAATGCATTATTGAGCTCCCCCCCCCCAAAAAAAATCAAAAGTGTATTTTTAAAATGTTTGCATGGTGTGCAGTCTGGAAAGTACCCACATGACACATTTTAAATGTGTTGCATGTCGGGAAGTACGCTAAACATTTTGAACAGACACACATATTCACGACTTTGCCTTTTATATATATGGAGATATTTTACTTTTTAGGCGAATCTGTTAAGATTTTTTCTTCCAGATTGTTTATATCTACGTGCTACTACTGGTACAGCATTGTGTATGTTCATACTCTCTCCCTAGGTGCTGAGCAACAGCAGTTAAGCCCTTTGTATNAGAACAACGTTCCTGTTCAGGATGTGGAGCGCATTGTTTGACTCAGTCTGCAATTGTATTGGCTACACTGGGCAGACAATTGCCGGAAACACGAAATTAGCCCGCAGGAAATTCTCACCATTCACTGCGAAACAATCTAGGTTAGTGAGGCCAACGTAACGATTCCAGTTAATGTATGGGGCACTCATCAGTCCACCGCTGGATAGAAATGCCTCCCCCCACGCCTTTCACAGTTGACCTGAGCCCAGTGCAAGGAATTCAATTTCCCGTCACCAAACCTCTTCCCCTACCTCTTCATAGCCCGGCAACCTGGGCCACTTTCAGCCTGGAGGTTCCTGGTCTAGTTGCACCGCATGCCACACTTTGCCCTTTTAGTCACGTGGGATGTTTGACCATATTTCGTGCTGCAGGTTGGTGAAGATGGGGGGGGGGGGGTATGTACGTGTGTTGAACTTCTTTCGCACCGTATGTAGCCAACCGTGTCGGGTACCGGTGTGCGGATATCACTCGCCACATTCCGGGCAGCAGAGATTACGGAGAGGACGCTCGTTTCTCGGATAAAAACAAATTTTCACACGGCGCAGCGTGTCGCCGCTATTAGCCGGAGAAACTTGCGGAGTTTCCAGGGACTGTCAGAGACGCGAATGTGCCAATTTTCACGACTTCGCCAGACATTGAAATCAATGTCGGCGTGGAATTGAGGCCCGCCGTTTGAGCGCGAGCGAGCGAAAGGAAAAAAATTGAATCAGCTGTCACTAAAGATGAACATTTTTTTAATATGATCTCATTAACAAATTAATGTCGCTGCCATACATCATTTTTCAATTGTGGTTTTACGTAGCAGTAATAATAAGAACGGTAATGATGCCCCTCACTCGTAAGGCCCACTGAGTTATACAGCTCTTTTTCAGAAGCGACCCGGCCTCTCACACATGATATCTCTACGAAGTGGCTTATCGTAGGGAAATGTATAGCAGCCAAATACTCTTAGACGCATGTTGCTAAATGTGAAGGGAAAAATCGGAGGACAGCGGAGAAAAATTCACGCGACCCACGTGGAGCGGGACACGCAAACTCTAAATATACAGCAGGCGTCAGGGTCGGGATCGGAACAACGACCTCCTGTATACCAGGAGAGGCAGTTAACATCTAGCCACCACGAAGGAGACGGAGAAAATCAACGCAACCACGGGAGAGAGGCATGTAAACTCCAAATAGACAGGAATCAGGGTCGGGATTGAACCCACAACCTCCTGTATACCAGGAGAGGCAGTTAACATCTAGCCACCTTGGAGGACTCGGAGAAAAATCCACGCAACCACGGGGAGAGAGGCATGTAAACTCCAAATAGACAGGAATCAGGGTCGGGATCGGAACCACGACCTCCTGTATACCAGGAGAGGCAGTCAACATCTTGCCACCACGAAGGAGACGTAGAAAATCCAGAAGTCCACGGGAAAGAGACATGTAAACTCCAAATATACAGGCGTCAGGGTCGGGATTGAACCCACGACCTCCTGTATACCAGGCGAGGTAGTCAACATCTTGCCACCGCGGAGGAGACGTAGAAAAATGCACATGTCCACGGAGAGAGAGGCATGTAAACTCCAAATATACAGGAATCAGGGTCGGCATTGAACCCACAACCTCCTGTATACCAGGCGAGGTAGTCAACATCTTACCACCGCGGAAGACTCGGAAAAAATCCACGCAACCACGGGAGAGAGGCATGTAAACTCTAAATATACAGGAATCAGAGCCGGCATTGAACCCACAACCTCCTGTATACCAGGCGAGGTAGTCAACATCTTGCCACCACGAAGGAGCTGGAGAAAAATCCACATGTCCACGGGGAGAGAGGCATGTAAACTCCAAATAGACAGGAATCAGGGTCGGGATTGAAGCCACAACCTTCTATATACCAAGAGAGGTAGTCAACATCTTACCACCGCAGAGGACCCGGATAAAAATCCACATGTCCACGGGAGAGAGGCATGTATACTCCAAATATACAGGAATCAGGGTTGGATTGAACCCACAACCTCCTGTATACCAGGCGAGGTAGTCAACATCTTGCCACCACGAAAGAGCTGGAGAAAATCCACATGTCCACGGGAGAGAGGCACGGAAACTCCAAATATGCAGGCATCAGGGCGGGGATCGAAAAGCCAGTGATTGATGGAGCCTCTTGAGTGGTCTCTCTCGCAGCCGCCTAATCGAGTCTGACTCACGTGTCCGCGATGAGCGATGATGTCACCAGGTTCATTCAAGGAAACTTTCACACGTGTAGCCAGCCCATGAGCTTCGAGCAGATATTTCACTCGGTCAGTCCGCACCATCCGAGGTGGCATCACTTTCGCGGTTTTCAATTTCTTTATTAAATTTACGCGACCTAGAACAGCGAATGATGCGATGACCGTTTGTAATGAGTGGGGTTATCAAGTAATTCGCTCATTCTTAGCCCTACAAATAAACTGGTACGACTAAAGTGTTGCTCTCTTAGGTGGTGACCAGTGTCTGATTTGGCCCGTGGACTACGTTGTCCAGGGGCAGGTGATCAACACACTGTCCACGTCATGGTACCTCCTTTGCCAGTACCAAAATATACTAATAGGGTTTTTACCCTTTTTTTCTGGCAACAAAACTGACACCTTTTGCAAGGAATCATGCTTACATTAACCACAATACTTGCAGTCAAATGCAAACAAAAACAATACTCTGATAATTTATGCATTGTCTTTGAAACTGATTGGTCCACACCAGAGACAGCTTTCTTTGGAGCCTAGTCTCATATGGTGTTCGACCAGATGACGCCAAAAGGCGCACACCAAAGACACTAGGCTCCAAAGAAAGCTGTCTCTGGTGTGGACCAATCAGTTTCAAAGACAATGCATAAATTATCAGAGTATTGTTTTTTGTTTGCATTTGACTGCAAGTATTGTGGTTAATGTAAGCATGATTCCTTGCAAAAGGTGTCAGTTTTGTTGCCAGAAAAAAGGGGAAAACCCCTATTAGTACACTGTCCACGTGTTTTCGCCGTCTTACCAAATGTTATTGCAATTGCGCCACTGGTGTCACGTCGCGAGACAAAGAATCCATACGGAACTCTCACAGCACAGTCAGCCCCCCCACTCCGCCCGCAGCTCTCCACCAATATTTCAGCACGGCCCACAGAAATGAATATCACAGAAATATTTCTGAGATTCATTTCAAGTCTTAGGTTTTTTCGGTAAAGTCGCATAGGTAAAAATAAAATCAAAATTAATAAAAGTATAATAGAAATAAAATAAAAAATCACATAGAAATAATAAATGATAAAATAAATTATATTATTACTTTTATTATTTATTTTTTACCTACGTGACTTTACCGAAAAAAAAACCTAAGAGTATGATTCCTTGCAGTCACGAAAGCTTCAAATCTAGAATTCCTTTCAAGCGCCGTAAAGGAGGTGGCCAGGGTGACTGACACCGCTGAGACCCTGGTTACAAATTCAGGTCCTCAAGTGGAGTGAGTTGATGGTGTCAGTCCAGTCTGTGCATGACCCCCCCCCCCCCCACTTGTGAAGTGAAGGGAGCTTCCTGCCTTGATGTGGCACGACATTGTGGGTGGCCGGTCCATCACGACTCCCATCGTCACCCCGGAGACCGCCGCCGTCGCTATGGCAGCGGTTTCCATGCCCGCCGTGACCCGTTGCCTCGGGTGCAGGAAAATCACAATGATGGAAATTATCACCGACCTCAAATTTGTCTCCAAAAACACGCTCGCTTGCTCGCACCGGCTCACTGCACGAAGCACTGGGTCGCGGGCGTCGCTAGCGACTGTGCTTTTTCTGGAAGACTTTGCTGTTTTTTCCATTTTCTGTTGCGTGTAGTCACTTGAAGATGTTCCTTGTTCATGTTTTGTTTGTTGCGGTTGCACCCGATTCAAATAGCCGCACGGCTCACAGGGCTATGCCTAATAAATGAAACTGAAACTGACTACACTTATTTGGCCAATCTTATTTGACAGACAACTATATACAGGTTATTGATAGACAGCCAGGCTTGTTTTACCATGTTTAGTTGTTTTCTCCTTTCACACTATTGTTATATAGGCCAGGTTTAGTCACAAACCGTACCTCTCCATAACAAAGGCTCCCCTCTTAAGCCTCACCTTACCATATGAATAAAAAGTGTGCCGTACTTGGCCCTTCCCCCTCTACAACCATTATATATACGGAGTGGTAGCTCTTGCAATCTCTCATTGACTTGATACAGCTGTCTGGCTGTGACGGTTCCACCTGAAGACGGAAGCTTGTGTTGCCTCCGAAACGTCGTGATTTTATTTTATTTTACTTTTATTAATTTTAATGTTTTACCTACGCGACTTTACCGAAAAAACCTAAGATATGAAACTGACTGTGCAGGCAGTTGCAAATGTGCCAGGGCTCACGGGGCCACTTGATGGGTCCAGGCGATGGATATTCAGAGGGGTGGGTGGGTGAATCGTATGGGGGTNGGGGGGGGCATTTAAATTCTCGCACCTGGGCCCATCAGCACTGGATTGATAAAGGACTGTAAATTATAGTGGCCCGTGCTGACCACCACTGCGGCAGACCGATGGTTTGGGCGACGGGCTCTCTTCAGAGATCCGAGGAGGGACAGAGAGGCAAATAAATTGATGACTTGTAAAGGTGAGATTATCCTACTTGGTTCTTTCGGTAAAGTCACATAGAAGGGAAGTAATAAAATAATAAAAATAAAACATAATAAAATAATTCTCACGACATTACGTGACTTTACCGAAAGAACCAAGACGATGAATCCCTGCAGTCACGAAAGCTTTAAATCGAAATTTAAGGTGAGATTAGAATTTAATTTTGGGGAGGTGGGGGGGGGGTGCTCCTGAGAAATCTGGGGGATTTTTTATTAAGTTCACAAATTAACGGGTATTCTAAGATGGAACAGAGCGCCGTTTAGCTGCCACGAGACTCGGTCCCACTCGCAAAGGGTGGCCACAAGCACGCTTGCCAGGTCGCAGGACCGGCTCCGACATCACTCGCACACCTCTCCCACCGTCGCGGCACCCCTGTATTTAGCGCTCCATTTTTATCGAAACGCTGCGGATGCAGCCCACGCAGGCGCGCATTAAGGCATCAGCCACACTATAATTACGAGCCTAGCCTCCTCCGCCTCCGCCTTCGGAGCAAGAAGCATCGAATCTAATTCTGGCCGCATTGGCACAACGTGCCCAGAGAAGATAGTTTTCAATCGGGGCAGGTTAGCCGTTACGACAAGCGACGAATCGGTGATGGAGCGAAAACTGAAGAGTGGGTGCGAGCTTGGAATTCACCGAGATGCAGGAAGGGGAACACTATGGATTGGAGGAATAGATGCAGGTTAAAGAAAACATTATTATCAAAAAAATACGTTTATTTGGCCAGGACATGCAGCTAAAACAAGATGACGGCCAGTGGCTGAGACTCACGAGAGAATGCCAATCAAGGGAAGGAACACGCCTGAAGGGTCGTCCGCTATGGAGATGAAGCGAGATGAAAACAGCTCGTGCGCAGATGCTTGATGGATCGTAGCTTCGCGGGACCATGACGGGATGGCAACGGTTTGGGGAGTCACTCATCCAGCAGTGGATTGATACTGGCTGACTATGAATTGTACGAAATTATTGGGTGGTACAATCACATTGAATAATTGGCCTCTGTGTTCCAGCTGCCTCTGACCTGGTATCCCCGACTGTGTCGTCACGATTTTCTTATGCATTTTCTTTGTTTTCCTTTCATATTTGTAGTTTTCTTCCTGAAGTTGTTCAAACATTTCCTGCACGGTGCGAAAGAAGTTCATTATACATACATACGACTCAGCCCCATCGGACTGAGTCGTATATTAATATTTTCTCTATCGTATCGCTGATGCCTTTAAGAAGTTAGATTGACCACGGCCGATGATTACGACAATACATTTTTTAATTAAATTGCACAGAATATTTGTACAGGATGCTATATTAATATATATGCTTATTCAACAAGGAAAAAACCTCTCAACAACTCATTTGCATGAAGGTCCTGTCGAGTTTTCACAGCAGGGGCGATGATCGCTATGTATCGGCACCTTTGGTCAATAACCAGTTGCATTGTACGACTTGTTTTGTATAATCAAATCGCATTATTTTGCTGTATCACCACATCACGTGCAATACTCAATTGCGATTACCTTAATACAAAGCGATCACTGCCCCATTACTGGCGGGCTACACGGATCGAATGTCCTCCCCTCTTGAGGAACCCCCAACGTTCTGAAAATTAGTTGTTTCTATCCCTCAACTGCAGATCTGACGCCGAGCCTGACGATCCACACCAGGTGCCATGGACCCGGTAAATGGGGGGAGCCTGTGGGGGGCGGCTCTCCGGACGCCCTCCTGGGCTCAACGTCGCCCTTCGACCTGTTGGAGCCTCCGCTGGCAAGCGGCTTCCTCAAGCTGTCTCGTCCGTGCTGCTACGTGTTCCCCAGCGGGCGCGGGACTCGGCGCTCTTCGCCGTAGGCGGTTTCAACCTCCTGGTGGATGGCGGCTCGGAGGCCCGGTCGTGCTTCTGGAAGCTGGTGAGGCACCTGGACCGTGTCGACGCCACCATCCTCACGCACACGGGCACCGACAACCTCCCCGGCTTTGCCTCCTTCCTGCGGCGGAAGATCTCCGAGGCGGTCACGGAGGAGGAGGAGGGGCAGCGACGATGAGACCGGTCCCAGGTCGCCGCCGTCGTCGTCGTCGCCGGCCTGGTCGCTCCGAAAGTCACCGAATCTCCTCATCTCTCCCGAGCTGGGCGTGGTGTTCTACAACGTCCCGGAAAAAAGCAACAACAACAACAACGGCAACAACGCTGAATTGGCGGCGGCGGTGGCCACTGCCCGTGACAAGGGGAGCCTCGAGGTGTCCACGGTGATCCTGGAGAGCTTGGAGAAGCTGCGAGTGGCTCCACAGCCGTTATTCCGGCTGTCGGCGCCCACCATTGAGCCGGTGATCCTCTTCCACAAGTTGGGCGTGGGACACCTAGACATGTACGTGCTGAGCCCAGTGAGGGAAGGCCGCGAGGGTAACCCACTCGGGCAGAAGCTGCCGTCGAACAGGGCCAAGGGCGGCAACGGCGTGATGGGGCACAAGGAGAGCNGGGCGGCGGTGCCGGCGGCGGCGGCGGCCCCTGCGCCACGGCACAGAGTCCGTGGCGGTGCTGGTGGTGTGGCATCCCGCAGACCCGACCGAGAGGATCGTTCGCGTCCTCTTCCCCGGTAACGCGCCACAAGCTAAGGTCCTGGAGAGCCTGGAAAAGCTCAAGCACTTGGAGTTCCTCAAGATCCCTTTGGCCACGCAGAGAGACGTGACGTCGGGCACGGCCACAGCAAAGAACGCCAGCCCGGGCAGAAGGCAGCCAGCAAGGAGAACGTGAAGTCTTCTTCATCCCGCTCCTCCTCCAGCAGGAGGAACCTCAACAAGGAGGTGGTGGAGAAGTCAGACGCCAACAATAGGCAGAGCAAGGGTGGAGAGAAGATGGACAAGAGGACCCGTTAGCGAAGAACAAACTGGATTTGTCTTCCGAGGCGGTGAAGAACAGGGGCTCCGTGAAGAAGGACGGCAAGAAGCCGGAGGTGAAGAGGGATGCTCAGAAGGTGAGTAAAAACGACATGAAGCCCGCCGGGAAAAAGGACGATGAGCGGAGATCACCAAAGCCAGCGGCGAAGGCCGCGGGACCATCCTCAGAGGGCAGGAAGGGCTCAGCTAAAGCCAAATCTCCCAAAAAAGAGGCCGCAGACATCAAGAAGCCACTCGCGGGAGTTCATCCCAAGTTGAGGGAGAAGCTGAAAGGGCGGTTTGATGCATCAGCGGGCCCCAAGACATCTCCCACATCGTCGCCGGAAGACCTGATGAAGGAGTTTGATGAGGTGAAGCAGGACAACCTGCAGGCGATGATGGCGGTACACAAGGCCCTGGTGTCGGAGAGTCCCAGCGACATCTTCGTGTCAGAGGAGCAGTACGTGGAGAAGATCATCCCGAGCCCCGTGCACGAGGACTACAGCAAGACGCCCGACAGCACCGACGTGGCCGAGTCGCTGCTGTCCCCCGACGAGGGATCACCACCACGGACGTAGAGGGCGACCTGGACTCGTCTCCCAAGAGGACCAGGCCCAAAAGCCCGACAGAGAGAAGAATGAACGCTGTGCGCCAGATAAGAACCAGCGGAATGCGTCCGGAGCCGAAGAGCGCACGGAAGCGGGCGGTGAGAAGCGTTCTGCCGACGGAGATGGCGCAGTCGCGAGTGGCATGCAGCAAGAGTCCAACGAATTCTCGACAAAGCGGAGACGGAAGCGGTGGAGAAGCATGCGCCGAAGGCAATAACAAGCGACGCGGAAACAAGGCAGGGCCACACATTTGACGCGCAAACACCGACCCGGAAAATATCTCCGTTCACGGTGCCGCCGCGGTGCCGCTCCATCCGCATGCAGACACAGGCCCAAGGTTCCTAGTGATGCGGCTGCTACGGAGCCGACTCCAAAACCCCATGGCGTGCATCTGCCACGGAGAAGACGTCGCTAATGTCACGTCGTCGCAGACATCTGAAACGTCTGACTTTCCACCGAAGACTTCCTCGTCGCCCTCCCGGGAATCCCTGGCGCTCCCCGGCCTGGAAAGGGGCCCTCCAGCGCCGGGGCCACGACGTGAAGGACGGTGCCGTGGCAGAGGGTGGCACCTTGCGCGCTCCCACGTCCATTTTGCACCGCACGAAGACCCCGTCGTGCGAGCGGTCCGTGCTCTTCGACCTCACGCCACTGGAGATCAAGCTGACTCCGGACGAAAGCCCTGCCGACAAGGGACCCCAAGGCTCGGACAAAAGTGGAGAAAGCGACGCTTTGGCCGATGCCGATTCCCCAGCGCGCTCCCCTCCATCCAGCGCCGGGCACACGCCCTACAACCTCTCGCCCGTCGACGAACCCTCCTTCCTGTTTGAGGAGGCGGCAGCGGCCCGGGAGCAGGAGGAGGAGGACGCGGGTTTGGAAGAACCCAAGCTGCGCTCGGTTGAGGAATCGCCTGGGAGCTGCAGCGTCAATCAGACTGACATCACGAGTCCGTCCCGCCAGGGCCTAGGGTCCAGGGAAACAATCATGAATGAAATTAAGGACATTGCGAATAAGGAGGTGATCCACTTGGCGGATACCAAAACGTTCAGCTGCGTGCCTCTTCCGGACGATGAGAAGAAAGAGACAGCCAGGCACTTGGCTAATGAGGTGCTGCTTTCCCTAGGCATGCCAGGGAATGCGAGCGAAGGGCCACCCAAGGCTGCCGAGGAAGAGCATCATCTGCAACATCAGAGTTACAACAGTGCGGCGGGGACATCAGAGCCAACTGCCAAGGACAAGCTGAAGACCTCCGCAGTGGACTTGCCCTCCCCAAAGTCCATGACGCCAACGAGGACAGCTTCCTGCAGGCGTGCGTCACCGTCTCCACCACGTCGATCGCCACCAGCTCCTTCCTCAACGAACCCAACGCCCGCACAATGGACGACGTGTCTCCCTCATTGCCCGTCGATGTGGGCTCGCCGCAGTCCACCGAGGTGGATGAGTCCCTGTCCACCTCCGTGGAGAACCCATCGGTGGGCCGTGGTGAGGCCTCCAGGCCAATGTCGGCCTCGCCCGACCAGATCGTGTCCCCTGGCGGGCGGACGAGGTGAGCGGGACAATGGCGAGTGATCAATGACGCAGAAGCAGCACGGATCTCTGGCTTCGTCCGTAGCGTTCCAATTGGACAATGCGACAACAGTAGCAGCAGCAGCTCCCCAGCCAAAGCAGTGGTCACCACACAGCTCAAGACAAGAACCAGAGTGCAACTCAGGCTGCTCAGCCAATAGATATCCCCCTTCTTTGCAAAGAGGACCGACAGAAGTGTTTGGAGGCTTCGGCATCCACGGGTGGCAATGACCCTTCTGTGATGACCTCGGGTCAACTCCAGCAAGGGATCTGCGAGGCTGCGGCGGCACTGACGACCCCAGGACAGCTGTTCCCCTCCTCCGCCCGGTTAGACGACCCCACCACCACCGCGTCATCGTGGGCGACGCAGCCGCAAAGCAACGTGGACATCGAGACCCCGTCGACGTCGGTCAACAACTCTGTGGCTTCGTCGTCGGACTCGGAAGGGCCTCCGGAACTGAGTCGCGGCTGGGCTGCGGCTGCGATGGAAGGGAGTCCCTTGGCCTGTGGCCCTGCAGCTGCTGCTGGCGCTGCTTCTGCTGTGGGTCCGGCATCTCGGGAGCAGACGAGAATCACGGAGGCGACACCAGCGCCCGTCAGCTCATCCACCTCACCGCCAGGGGAGACCCATGCTCGGCGTGGTCAGCCGAGCGCAAACTCGACCCCACGCCGCCCCCGCCCGACCCCGCCGTGCGCATGGTTGACCCCGAGCTCGCCAACTATGGACCGGCCATGGAAAGATGCGAGGGGGAGCTGCGACGAAGAGAGATCCCCAGAGCGTGAAGACCCAGAAACAGCCGCGGGTGAAGACGCCGTCACCCGGAGCGAACGCTAAGAACCTCGGGAAGGCCACGACGCCTCCGGGAAGGCCCGGCGTGGGCAAGAAGTCCCCGGGAGATTTGAAAACGACCACGGGCGTCAAGAAGAAGGGTAAGATGGCACGCTAAGAATGGCGCGATGAACATTGTTCATGGGGGGAGGGGGGTTATTTGACCATACTTCACACCGCTGGTCGTGCGGGTCAGCGAAGGTGGCAGGGAGCATAGCCGTTTGGAAGATAGTACAGTACAACAATGGATTGTTTTGCTGCGCTGCCCTCTGCTGACAATGCTGCCCCATTGCCTTGATCCGTTTGGTGTGCGTGCAAACGCTCTAGTCGATGACGACCTGCGGCCCTTTAGCCAGGTCTGTCTGTGGGTTTTATGTAGTCACTCTCTTAGTCACTCTCTTAGTCGATTAAAGGAGTCACACATTTATGAATGGGTTCATTCATAAATGCGCTGCTACCACCCTGCCGAATGGTCCTTAAGACTTTACTGGAAGACAGTTGATTGATGCTACATCATGGGACCTCCTTTGCCAGTACCAAAATATGAGAGTAGGTTTTCCCCATTTTTTCTGGCAACAAAACAGTGTTAAGATGTTAAAAGACCAAACTGAAACCTTTTACAAGGAATCATGTCTGCATTAACCACAATACTTGTGGTCAGAATGAATACAAAAAACAAACTCTGATAATATATGCATTGTTTTTTAACTGATTGACCCACACCAGAGACAGCTTTGAGCCTAGTCTATTATTTTAGTTTTTCTTCCGGTTCAGTTCCGATGACGTACGTTTCATTGCCGTATGTGTACGTCATTGGAACGAAACCGGAAGAAAAACTGATGACTTACACGTACGTCATTACACTACTAAACACTACACTACTATACACTACTATACACTACACTATACACTACACTATACACTACACTACTATACACTACACTATACACTACTACTATACACTACACTACTATACACTACACTACTATACACTACACTATACACACTATACACTACACTACTATACACTACACTACTATACACACAATACACTACACTATTATACACTACTACTACTATACACTACATTATACACTATACTATACACTACACTACTATACTATACACTACACTACTATATACTACACTACTATACACTGCACTACTATACACTGTACTACTATACACTATACACTACACACTGGGCTCTATGGAGACACGTCATTAAGCGATTAGTCATTAACAGGGCTTCGTTAGGAGGGGTTCTACTCTAAACAACTATACACTACACTACTGTACACTACACTACTATACATTATGTTACTATACACAACACTACTATACTACACTATACACTACACTATATACATTACACTATAAACTACACTATGTACACTCCACTACTATACACTACTCTACACTACTCTACTAAACACTACACTACTATACATTATACTATACACAACACTACTATACACTACTTATACACTACATTATACACTACACTATACACTACACTATACACTACACTACTATACACTACACTATACACTATACACTACACTATATACACTACACTACTATACACTACTATAAACTACACTACTGTACACTACTATACACTACACTATACACTACTCTACACTACACTATGCACTACTATACATTATACTATACACTACTATACACTACACACTACTATACACTACACTATACATTACACTATAAACTACACTATACCCTACACATTGGGCTCTATGGAGGGGTTCTGCTGTATTACGCTGACCCTACTACACTACTATACACTACACTATACACTACACTAGTATACACTACACTACTATACACTACACACTATACTATACACTACACTAGTATACACTACACTACTATACACTACACTACTATACTATACACTACACTACTATACATTACACTATACACTACTATACACTACACTATACACTACACTATACACTACACTATACACTACTATACACTACACTATACACTCTATACACTACACTATACCCTACACATTGGGCTCTATGGAGGGGTTTTGCTGTATTACGCTGACCCTACTACACTACTATACACTACACTATACACTACACTATACACTACACTATATACACTATACACTACACTACACTATACACTACACTTATACACTACACTATACACTACATATACACTACACACTACACTATACACTACACTACTATACACTACTATACACTACACTATACACTATACTATACACTACACTATACACNACTACACTACTATACACTACACTATACACTACACTACTATACTACAATATACACTACATTACTATACACTACACTATACACTACTATACATTACACTATATACTACACTATACACTACACTACTATACACTACTATACACTACTATACACTACACTATACACTACTATACACTACACTATACACTACTATACATTATACACTACTATACACTACACTATACACACTACACTATACACTACACTATACACTACACTATACACTACACATTGGGCTCTACGGAGGGCTTCTGCTGTATTACGCTGACCCTCGCCGTCCGTTGGCGTCTGACCCCTAACCCCGACCCAGGAGGTGGCGCGGGTGGCGCGGTGGCGGCGCGGCCCCCCCCCTGCCGCGGTGTACGTGGACCTGGCCTACATCCCCGCTCACGGAGCGCAGGGGCAGGTGGACGTCGACTTCTTCCGGCGCGTGCGGGCGACGCACTACGTGCTGAGCGGGAACGACGCGGGCGGCGTCGCGAGGGCGCCGGTCGCGCCACGCTCGACGCGCTGCTGGTCGGCCGGGCCGAGTGGGGGTCAATCACACGGTGAGAGCGGTGGGGGNCACCCCCCCCCCCCACCGTGATGTGGGGGCGGTGGAGCAATGACAGATAATGATAAACGATAAACGAACGATTCTAATGGGACCCTTTTTGGCAGGATTTAAAATGATGATGCCATAAGAAAAGGCTTTAGCACTTTCTGGCTATCAAACAGGAGGTGTTAAGATGTTCGAACACCTGTAAAAATGTTCCAGGAGACTGGACGCCGGGGTTTTGAGGCACACGTATTTATTCCATGTCGGTACAGTACAACACTGACATACAACACTGGAGGGGTATCGGCCCCCTCACCCATCTAACTGGGGATACACTCTCTAGCTACGCCTAGCCTACCCCTGGGTCCTCCACTAACGGGCTAGGGGAGGCTAGCTAGCCCGACACTGGTAAGTCGGGCTCACGGTACCCGGAGTCCCAGACCAGCTCTTACAAGAGCACCGGCTCTGGCTCTCGGGACCACGCCGCTGGCTCGATCCTGTTCGGCCCTGATAAGGGCGGCGATCCAGGGGAGTCCAGGGCTCTATCTACGACGATCTTCAGCCTTCACTGGTTAGCTTCAACATCTCTCCCTGAGCCCTCCGGCTCATCCTCTTTTATACCAAAACCCCCGCTGAGGGGTGGGGCCCCGGGGATCCCAGCTCCGAGTCAGCCCCCCAGGCTGCCCGATGCGGACGTCGCTGGGAGCACCTTCCCGTGCACCGACATAGCCACGCCCACTGTGTTTCTTTCCCATCTGATCCCATTCTATAACAGCCCCTCCGTAACACCCCTACACACCAAATAGACACACCCATTGCAATGCATCAAGCCTGCATTGAATGCACGTGGCAAACATGCAAAAAAACATTCTCTGATAATATGTGCATTGTCTTTGAACCCGATTGGCAGAAAGGGTGAAGCCTAATTCTTATTTTTCCATCATGATAAATCCGACACGATAACATCTGCCTCCGCCTGCCGCGTCATTCCGCTCTTCCCACCGCCGCGCCGGCGTTCGCTCGTTTCCAAGCCGATTCCGACGCCGCCGCGTTTTGTTTCGGGCGCGCAGGTGACGCTGATCCCACGTACGACACGGCGGCCGTGCGCGGCTGGTACCAGGAGACGCACGAGCGGCAGCGCGAGCTGGGCATCATGGTGCTCGCCAGCAGCAGCACCGTGGTCATGCAGAGCGAGTCCTTCCCCGCCTGCAAGATCGAGTTCTGATCCCAGCCCCGCCCGCGTCATCGCCGCCGCCGCCGCCGGGTCCGCGGGATGGAGGCGGTGGGGAGTTTGTGCTGGCGTCAGCGGCGCCGCCTGGCACCCCGGCGGGTTTCCCGGCGACGCCCGTAATCCACGGCTGCCGCTTGCGGCTCAGCGGCGGGCTCGCGCCCGTTCCGGCCTCCGTCCCGGATTAACCGGCGCTGGCTGCGAAGCGCCGCTTGCCCGCCGGTCCCCCGTCGCGCTGGCACGGAGCCGCAGGCGAGCGCCGCGGTGTCCTCTGGCTCGGCGCCAGCGCGTGGCAGGGCGCGTTGCATGGCTGCCCCCATCGACTATTGGCCGCGAGACGGCCGGGCTCGTTCGAAGCCGTCCTCCAAACTTTGCACCGTCTGTCGGGCTCGCGCACTCGCTCGCCCCTGCCGGCCCTCCTTTGCACCCCCACGCCGTGATCCCAATCACCGGGCGCAGCTTACCGGGCGAGCGCATGGCCTCGAAAGCACAAGCGGGGACGTCGCGGGCGTTCAGGCGGACCGGGCACGCGCACCGGCTCTGCTGGCTCACCGGCTTGTGTCTCTGTGTTGCTACGGTAGCATGGTCGGGTTTCATCGTGAGTAGCCGTCACAGTCGTGTCGTCGTCTAAATTATATTAAAGGAAGCCACCGATTGGTTCAGAGGTCTAACTGCAGGTTTCAGCCTCTGAACTACGGTGATTAAACCAGGTTCCAAAGTGAAGAGTCTCAGCATTTGTCCCACTGACTCACATACAGACCCATAGACTCGCATAGAGACCCATAGACTCACGTAGAGACCCATAGACTCGCATAGTGTGACCCGTAGACTCACATACAGACCCATAGACTCACATACAGACCCATAGACTCGCATACAGTGACCCATAGACTCACGTAGAGACCTATAGACTCGCATAGTGTGACCCATAGACTCACATACAGACCCATAGACTCACGTAGAGACCATAGACTCACGTAGAGACCCATAGACTCGCATAGAGACCCATAGACTCACGTAGAGACCCATAGACTCACGTAGAGACCCATAGACTCGCATAGAGTGACCCATAGACTCACGTAGAGACCCATAGACTCACATACAGACCCATAGACTCGCATAGAGACCCATAGACTCACGTAGAGACCCATAAACTCGCACAATGGTCCACATGCTCAAGTAGACCGAGTTGTGCAATGACTTAATGGTCTCAGCCAGGTCACCAATGACTACCCAAAGTAAATAACAACCCATGACTTCAAACTCAATTTGGCAAAATCCCAACTCTTAGAATTAAAAATATGCGGTTGCAAAGCGGGCGGGGAAGGTGCTTCCGCCGTCTGTGGGGTTCAGAGGTCACTCTGCAAGGGATTTCAGAGGTCGCTCTGCCAGACCGCGATCTTCAACAGATTCTGCGTCGCACGACGGCGTTGGCGACAACTCGGTTAAAAGACAAACGGACGAACAGAATGCGTGTCACTCGGAGCCGGCGCGAGAGCCGCCGGTCGCGCGCACGGCCACACTCAACGCCGGGCGAATTCCCCGTCCCGCGGGCTCCCCTGACGCACAATAGATTTCTAGATTTGAAGCTTTCGTGACTGCAAGGATTGATATTATTTTGGTTTTTTCGGTAAAGTCACGTGGGTAAAAGATAAAAAAATATATATTCAGAGCCCACCTTGGCTCCTGCCACCCTCAACCAGTATATATACAAGGACTGTTTTCTTGGAATTTCTCATTTACTTGATACAGCAATCGTGCTGTGACGGTTCCACCTGAAGACGGAGGCTTGTGTTGCCTCCGAAACGTCGTGATTTTTATTTAATTTTTATTTTACTTTTATTAATTTAATTTTTTTATCTACGTGACTTTACCGAAAAAACCCAAATCCCCGCTAGACCCGTAGCTGGCGAGTGTCGGCGATTTAATTTGCGCGCCCACGGCAAGGCCGCCGACCTCGCGGACAAAAAATTCCGACATCGCCTCGGTTGAACCCTCCCGCGCATCGCGTGATGAGAGATATACACAGGGGTGGGAAAATTCGTAGTGATGGAAGTGACTTGCCACTCGGAGCGAGCGTTGAATAATTGGTGCTCAAATTTCGATTTGAAGCTTTCGTGACTGCAGGGATTCATCTTCTTGGTTCTTTCGGTAAAGTCACGTAGAAGGGAAATAATAAAATAATAAAATATAACATAATACAATAATTATCACGACGTTTCCGCCACAACGCAAGCAGCCGTCTGAAGACGCTGTCTTTCCGACAGACCTGTTCTTCACCTGAGGACGGCTGCTTGCGTTGTGGCCGAAACGTCGTGAGAATTATTTTATTTTGTTTTATTTTATTATTTTATCATTGGTGCCCGTTTGCCGTTCACAGCTTTGTGAAAAGGGGTTGGTGGAAGTTCCACGTTCCGATGGCAGCGGGGCGAGTCCGTCCGTCATAACAAAACCACCCGTTGACTTCCCCACAACAAAGTGGCAGTCATTTTGTTGACCCAGAGGGAGGTATGATGGCACCACCACTCCGCTCGCCCCACCGCCCCAAATCATGATTTAAACTAACAACCTTCCGATTGAGAGCCGCTCACTCTAACCAAGGAAACGTGTCTCGGAGGTTTTTCGTCACGAATTCATGAACAGGGTTAACCAAATCATCTCGTCCGATCTCGGAAGACGTGACAGGTGTTGTAGGTTACTGCGGAGGCTACGTGGGGGGCTGCGCGGCAAATATGTCACTGTCGCACCGTACTTCTGTGCTCCCGATACCTGCCCCTCCGCTCCCCAACCACGCTTCTCTTTCGCTTGCAACGCGTTGCGCCGGGTCCACACTCGCGGCGTAGCTAGACGAGTGCTGTGCAGGCACCGCGTGCGCCGGAGGGGCTCAAGCACTGGACTCAGAGGTCGCAAACGGGTTTTGATTTCTTACCCGTACCCAGCCGCACCAGGGTCGCAAACGGGTACCCGTACAGTACCCTGCCCGATACCCGGCTACCCGGCCGGGTACGGGTAGGGGTACCCGATTGCGACCTCTGGGATGAAGCCATGTTGCAGGCGCGGGTGGGTTGATTCTAGGAACTTGAATTGTGAGAAGAGACTCACAGCCTACCCATACCCGTACCCGGCCGCACCAGGGTCGCAAACGGGTACCCGTACCCAGCCGGGTACGGGTAGCCGGGTATCGGGTAGGGTACGGGTATCGGGTACCGGTTGCGACCTCTGGCTGGACTACAAATAGTTGAGAGGGATGGGGGGATGGGAGGGGGGTGGTGAAATTGAACAGGGGGGACCGTACCCGAACCACGCATGTGCCCCGCCTTAAGTGGACCATTGAGCAAATGCTTCCTGCAACCGTGTGCAGATATGATCGTCCGCATGCAAGCGTTTCGGGTGCACGCGACCAAGTTGCATGAGACTGATTGCTTCAGCTGCGGACCCGGCAGGGGTCGCGGACTGGTCCTCAGCGACCCCGTAGCCGGTAATGACGAGCGTGTGGCGAGTGTGCTGAATGTACGCGGCGCCGTTAGACGGAGCATTAACATTCCACGTGGGATCCCGGAGGAAGGGAGGGAGATGACCAGGGCATTGATGTATCCTGTACAGTCGTGCTAAAAGCTGCAGATGAAAAAAGCAACCGTGCAGTCATCTGCACAATCGTCGTAGGTGTTTTGACAGATGCTACTATATTTGTGTACCGCGTGAAACTTAGCTTATTTAGTGAAGGAGCCTGACCGAAGGGGACCAAGAATTGTGATACGAAGACGTATTTCTGTACACCGCACGGGCGCCCGCGGGGTGTTGGCGGATGTTGCAACGGGCCCTGAGCGCGCGTTGTGAGAAGAGAGTAGGCCGTACGAGCGAAGGCCGACTCCGTGCAGTGTTCATCGGGGGCATCTGCGTTCACATTGAATGTACGAGCGAGCTGTGCTGGCATCGGCAATGAGCTGAAGCTCACGGTCGCTCAACGCAGTCTGTTCTTCTATCACGCGGTCATTGCGTGTCCCGAAGAACGCCGCGTTACGGAACAATTGCCTGATCACAAATGATATGTAATATGGAGGGTAGAGCACGGCCCGCGATAATACGCGAGATGCGCACGCAGGCCGAGCGAAGACTTGAGGCGCGCGGGAAGCATCTGGAAGCATCCAGCAGCATCCCGAGGCAGCCGTGCGACCGCTTGTCCGGCTCGCGCGACGTAGTTCCGTTCACTCGATCGCGTTATATCAATTCGCGTTATGAAAACCACTCGCGTGTTGTAAGAGAATGGACTGCGCTCATGTTTTTTTCTCCTGCACATCCGACTCGGGGCCCAGCACCGGGCCACCGGGCGGCGTTTCGACTGCCGATTTACCGAGCAGAGCCACAAAACCGAAGCCGCGCAACGCCGGGCTCACACGAGACTCCGGGCCCAAGAAGGGCTTGCCGGGCTCGGGGCTGATCGCGTGTCCATTGCGCGCGCTGTCGGTCAGCTCGAATCTCAACGACGGTGTCGCCGCGCGCGTGTCCACGTCGCCCGTGTGACGTCGCTGGCACGGCTCGGCTTCGCGGTGGGAAAAGCAAACCGCCGTGTCTTCCTGAACCCGTGCGCTGCGCTGGCTCGGCACTGCCCCCACCGGATGCGCCAGTGGAATAGAAGTAATGTCCCCTTTTGCCACCGGGGAATCTGCAATTCGTGGGGGGCGGGGTCATAATGCCACTCGAGAATCAAAGAATCCATCTCTCGTGTTCACATCGCGGTGCACGGTAGCGCCTCTTCCAAACGGCTGCAGGAGGGGGCTGACGGACGGTGGCAGTGACTCCGAGACCAATTGCACGCAACGCAGAACGAGCGAGGCCCGTGGATTATTCCGCGCGATTGCGAGATGCGGGTACCGTGAGCTCAAGAAATCAGACTGATGGACCGGTGCATCGTTACACCGCTGAGAGATAAAGGCGCTGTTCGTTTTGGTGAACCACTCGTGGATCTGAGAGAAAGTTCACTACTATATCAGGGTGTTCACTCGAAAAACTCTAGATTTGAAGTTTTCGTGACTGCAAGGATTCATACTCTTTGTTTTTTCGGTAAAGTCACGTGGGTAAAAAAATTAAATACATTAAATCACGACGTTTCCGGCAGCAACACAAGCGTCGACACACTTAAGCGGTTGTGCTTTGCTAAGTAGTCCCGAGCTGAAGAAGGACGCTTGTGTTGCGCCGAAACGTCGTGATTATTTTTTTAATTTTTTATCTACGTCACTAGAACGAGTCTAATCACAATTTGAACCGGCACATTTTAAGAAGCACTTGGGAACACTGACACATCGCGTATAAATGTGCATTTTTCGGGTCTCCTGTTCAAATGCAAAATGAAACACGACACAGACGGGTACACCGACAGCCCCACATTCTCTGTAGAACTGCACCCGAGGGTAGCTCACGATCTTATAAAAGTTCACAGTTTTAGAGCGATAAACTAACTCGCTTGCGCGCTCAATCACTCGACGACACCGCGGTGGACTCACCAGCGAGCCCTGGGTGGACAATGCTCGGAGCAGATGGATCGTTCCGTGCACAGCGATCGGTCGGAGCATTACGATCGAGGAGGAATTGACGTTTGGCAGCGTACGCGGTCGCTGTACACGGGGTCACTGCGATCGTAATGCGATCGCTGCATGGAATCATAAAGACACACGGGAAGACGGTGCTCATGCAGTTATATTCGTTATGAATGAGGTGGGGGGGATGGGATCGTTATAATAAGCAGGGTTCGGTGTCACGGGGTTACGTAATAATTTAAAAACTACGTGTTTATGCCGAGTTGCACATTATATATCGTGACGTTCTACAGCTGGGCAATTACAAGCAGGCGCTTAACAAGAGAGATTATATTCATTCATATATACGGTATACGTGTGTGTGTGTGTGCAAGTTGCATGGGACTTACCATGCAGTTACTTATGAGCTACCCTTATAGATATAAATGAATATGAATGCAACGAAAGCATCCTATTATACGACACAGATATTTATATTGCTAAGCAAGTCAATTATTCATCCCGTTGGTAGGGCGCCCCCCAAACCGCCGGTGTCGAACGGGTCGCATTGGTCCACTGTGCATGAGTTTGGGTGCTAATCCTGGGCTTAATTTCTGACGGAATATTTCCGGGTCGCTGGAAGACTATAAAAGGCTTTCCTGGAAACAGGATCGAGGGGGGGGCGAGTGGAGGAGGGTGACGGGCTCCTGGCCAAAATTATGAAGTTAATAAATAAAAAATTAACCCGTAAAAACAAAGTTTTTCACTCTAAATCCTTTATATGCGTGGCATCGGGGCGGCTAGAGTCCTCTCGTCCTCTGGCTTGAGATGGCTGCCACCTATGGGTCAGATGATTGTCTGCCACCATTAAGCAATTGGTAATTAAATATTTTTTAAAAATTGCACTAAAAATTTTTGGTTAAATTAATTGTCACGCACAACGAGTCTGTGTGCAAAATGTCAGCTCGATTGGATCACGGAAGTGGGTTNAAAAACGACCGAAAGATTTGCACGGTCGTAAGCAAGCAAGCACGCAAGCAAGTGAACTTAATATAAAGGATTTAAAAAGTAATGGGTAGTGGCTCAGAGGTCAGAGGCCATTGAGCCGCCCCGTCTGGTTCCTGAGTTCGAATCTGGGTGTCGGCCACTGCCCGTGATTAAACCGGGTCCCGAAGTGAAGCGAGTTGATGTTCTCAGCCCGGTCACCAACGACCATGCGAAAAAGAAAAGAAAACTAGCCGGAGTACATTTGGTTCTGCACTTAACAAGAAAACATTACATCGAATTAAGGTAATCATTGTCTAGTTGACATAGAGGTATGCTCGACTACTAAAACGATTGCAACTTTTTTTATTTAGCAGGTAAGGCCCACTGAGCTAGTAGCTCTTTTCAGAAGTGACCTGGCCACAAATGATCGTTGTCAAAGTGGCTTGCCATGTGGAAATTTGTAGCAGCCAAATGCTCGCATATTGCTAAATTTGGAGGGAAAAACTGGAGGACCCAGAGAAAATTCCATGACCACGGGGAGAGAGACACCGCAAACTCCAAATACACAGCAGGCGTTAGGATCGGATCGAACCCACGTACCTCCTGTATATCAGGCGAGATAGTTAACATCTCTAGCCACCGTGGAGCCCGTGCCGCATCCAGACCATGCTGGAATTAAGCCCCTGCTATGTGAGGCACTGAGCCACCGTGCCCTGTTGGCGTGGGGACACGTGTGAGTGTCGTTGTGGGTGTAGCCTACGCTGGGTGGCTGTCTTGTGTGGGGCCGATTCTATGGGTTGCCTCTAACCATATCGATCGGCCCAGGGCTTCATTGGCTCGGGGCTGAACTTCTAAATGAATATTTTCGAGTCGTTGGTCGACTGGAGTAGGTGGCACAGCTGCCAAAGCCATAGTGAGAGGTAAACTGAATGTGGTGTGAAAGATGCAGAAATATTTTTCGGGTGGCCAGACCACAGAGACCCAGCTGAAAGTAAACCCAGGATGTCGCAGGGTTGGTGGAAAAAGACCTTTCGCTGGAATTTTAGCGGAAAGACGAAAACATTTGCCGGCATATTCTGTAATTTGGGGTATTTTCTTTCCCGACAGATATCGGTGGGAGTTCTGATTTGAACCTGCACGGGCATGGAGGTCCCTTTGGTCCCTCCGACAGAAGCCGCGGTGACGGTGGTGGTGGCCGATGAATGTGAATTGTACAGAAATCAAATCGTGCACGGCAAGCGCGCACGATTGTAAAAAGCACAGCTGCTTCACTCGGACGAACGGAGCTGTTCGAAGGTGTTTTCATTTTTTGGTGTAAATAAGTGCTGTATTTTTTGTACGATCATTATTTTTCTATACCTGTAATTCATTTTGGTGACGGTGCTGTGCTGTGTTTGGGGTTTTTCTTTCTTTTCAGTTCGACCGATAGCGGCTCGCGCAAATTAGTGATTCGTCAGCCGGGCCCGGCCAAACAAAAATCCCCATCGGGCAATTGAAATACTTTCTTGCGTTGTGTTTTGACAGAGCGGGTCTGCGCCTCCATAGCAATGCCGAATCACTACTCCACTCCAATAGTAGATACCTTCAGGGTTTTACAAACATTAACGCTTTTAGGAAGAAGAAAAGAAACGTCAGTTATTTATCCAGGAAAGTCTCACCGAGTCTCAAGACTTCTTAGGACGGTCCTGCCACAGTTTGGGATTGGCCCGTGAATGAATTCCATTAGCAGTGATAGTTTGGCTTTCGTGTGGGAAGCAAATTGAGACGCCGGAGAAAACCCAGCACTGCTGCCACTAACCACCTCGCAGTCAATAACACTGGTCAANAAAAAAAAAATTCTGGCCTGGACTTTTGCAGCTGTTTAGACTAATTCAGGGTGCTGATTCCAAATCTGATCTCAGATTTGCTCTATCACATCTCATTTTTATGCTATCGGCATGCCCCATTTTCATTGATTTTACCCGAAATTAACTCTGTCACTTATGATTGCAAGTTGTTGCGAGTCAGTGACTGCTTTAGTGTTAAAATATGGTGCTGTATTTTTAGGATAGTGTGTTTATATATCATTTTATGTAGATATCCACATTTATTTAATATTTTTCTTGCAGTTTTTATTGAAAATGCAATATTTGATATCTCAAAAACCTGATGTGATAGACAAAAACTGATGCCAGATTTGGAATCAGCACCCCAAAATTACCTTAAAACCGTTGGAATATAGAAAAAGGTGTTGACCAGTGTTATCAAGAAGAAGCGACATTTTAGTAGCTAAGGTGTTTGCTCGCTCCCGCCTCTTCCAATCCAGCTTGGAAGAGTCGGCCCCGAGTTGAGAGGAGGCTCCTCTAGAGCTCCCTCTGTGGACCTTCTGCCGGCAGGAGTGTGAGCGATAATTGCAGGGCTGCACCTTGACCCGTTTAATTTTAAAGCAATGGAGATAATTTACACTATGAGACCTCCTTACCAGTGGAAAAATATAGAATAGGTTTTACCCTTTCAACTGGTACAAAACTGACACCTTTATACAAGGCATCATGTTTGCAATAACCACAACACAAGCAGTCAAAATGCAAACAAAAAGAAACATCTGATTATGATAATAAGCGCTGTTTAGTTTTGTTTGCATTTTGACTGCTTGTGTGTGGTTATTGCAAACATGATGCCTTCTATAAAGGTGTCAGTTTTTGTACCAGTTGAAAGGGTAAAACTATTACTATACAGTGGGGTTTTGTTAAACGTCTCCTGCACCCACATTGAGTGCCGGTAAGAGAACGCTGCTGGCAAACCAAGAGTGGAAGAATGCCGACGTCTTAGAATAAACACCTCATTCGAGACCCAAACACCGCAACTTTCCTCTTTCTTGGCTTTCACATTCCTCCTGGAAGGCACTGGCGGCGTAAACCATGGACCGCGTCAAAAACGTCAACCCAGTGGGGCCCGATGCACAAACATCTTCTCCTTCCTGAGTGGCCAAATTAAAGACGCAGGCCACAGGATGCAATCGTGGCCATGACCCAAACGATTGACCCATGTAGCAAAACCAGTGGTCGCGCCTCCTTCAATCGGAGGAGCGATAGCAAAACGACACGAACTCTCTCCCCACCCCGAAGCCCTCCCGTCGTGGCAATCAGAGCTCGCGACACTGGCGATCGGGGCCGTAGTAAGGTCCTTGTAAGCCCAAAGCAACTTCTAATTTCCTGGCAGCCGCATCACCTCTACATAACTAAAGGCTCAGTCCCATTTACACGCACCTTTAAATCATCCGCACCTAGTTTACACAACAAAGGCTCATTCCTAACAGCGTGCTTCAGCCGCACCGAACCTCACAAAATAATATTCAGGGCCTCCTTGGCTCCTCCCACCCTCAACCAGTATATATACAAGGACTGTTTTCTTGGAATTTCTCTCACTTGATACAGCTATCGTGCTGTGACGGTTCCACCTGAAGACGGAAGCTTGTGTTGCCTCCGAAACGTCGTGATTTTATTTTTATTTTACTTTTATTATTTAATTTTTACCTACGTGACTTTACCGAAAACTAAGAATAACTTCTCTTTCGTAGGCCGTCGGTGATAACTTTCTAACGGTTGGCACTGCTGCTGCCTCAATGTCACCGCTGTTGCCCCCGGCTTGCTCCACGCGGAACCTCGTTGGGCTGCTGTGCAGGCGACGTTTTCCGCTGATCAGTGCCACTATTTTAGATCGATGGGAGCGCAGAGTGTGCCGCAGATGGGCAGGTTTTAATTTAAATTAGTGAGAGGGAGAGAGAAAAAAAAAGCAACGTAAGCTTACAAAAACATTTTATGAGAAGATTTCTCGGTTACATTTTTTGTAGGTTATCATAGAAACAACAACAACAACAAAACGTGGTCACATTTTTTTTCTTCTCGTGGGCCCTTTAGTTTTGGTAGGCCCTTGGCCCTGTGGCCTCGTAGATAAATAGGGCCCCTGATCTGGCATTTAGTTAAACATATTTCTTCTTGGCTTAAAGCTTTCGTGACTGCAGGAATTCATATTCTTTGGGTCTTTCGGTAAAGTCACGTAGATAGGTCAAAGAAAAGGACAAAAAACTACGTTTCGATCGCACCACAAGCGGCCGTCTTCAGGAAAATAAGACGACCGTTTGTGTTGCGATCGAAACGTCGTAGTTTTAGTTTTTGTTCTTTTCTTTGAACCTATCTACGTGACTTTACCGAAAGACCCAAATGATAACATATTTCTTGCCGCTAGATGGTAGCAGAGCACCATTTACACATTGCCGAGGGCCGATCGAGCCGAGGCGTTGTCCTCAACCAAGTTTCAAATTTCATTGATTAGGTATAGCCTGTGAGCCATTCGGCTTTTGAATCGGGTGCAACCGCAACAAACAAAACAAAAACATGAACAAGAAAACATCTTAAAGTAAATATGTGACTAAGTGAAAACAGAAAATCCAGGAAAAAACCCAGCAACACAACTCTTTAAACTTTATTTGAAGCTTCAACAACGCACTCATCCATTACAATTGTGGTCTTAACAGGCGACGTTTCGGGTAACGACCCTTCATCATAACACACGGAGACGCAGTTATATCGGTGGTGGTGGTAACTCCTTGCGAGAAACCATCAAATTTCAATAATAACAATAACGGTGATTACAAACCAAGGCATAATTAAATTAACAAATTTCGATTTAAAGCTTTCGTGACTGCAGGGATTCATCTTCTTGGCTCTTTCGGTAAAGTCATCACGTAGAAGGGAAATAATAAAATAACATTTATTATTATAATATTTTTTTCTTGTGTTTTTTTTGTTATTTATTATTTCCCTTCTACGTGACTTTACCGAAAGAACCAAGAAGATAAATTAACAAACTTTAAAGTCATGCGGCACGCGTGTGGGGTCCTATAGAATCATGACGAGGTCACAAATTTGCGCTTAGATATTTAAACCGCGTTTGCGTTACGAGTGGATGTTTAACTTCTTATAGTGAAGTGATTGGGGTGCAACCTGTGCCCTGGCAAACCCTTCATGGTGCCAGTGAATCGTGTTGTTGTTGTTGTTGTTCTCCGTGCGTGTGTGTGTGCGCGTGCTGTGAGTACTTGGATTTATCGGCCCCTCGGCTGTGGGTTTGTGAGCTTTCGTGAATTTGCCACGGTTAGGAAATCGCCTCCGTTCACGTTTCGTGAGATAAATAATTCAATAAGTCAATAACAATGTGCCCCTAAAAGGGAAAATATATCATATGCGAGGTTCTTACTATGTAGGGCAGTGCTGTTATTATTTGATGAATTTGTTGAATTTCCGCATCACGTCTCGTCACCACAGACGTGCGTTGCCTGCCCTGTAACCCAGCCGCCGCTCTCGCACCACAACACTGAATGGTGTCCACTCTTGCCGTGCAGCTAATTAAGAATGCTTCATCACCATCACACACACACACCTCCCCCAACCCGCGCGTGACTCACCATTTCCAACCTCGTCACTCGAACCGCCTCCGTTCGGAAGCTGGTGCATGTCACCGTGACTATTCTGTTCGTGAACTGCCAGCTCACCTCGATAAATAATAGAACGACGCTTTCTCTGTCTACTGCTGGATGAGGCGGTGGGAGAGGGGAGGGGACGACGCGTCTGTACCCCCCCCCGTGACACCGCTGGACGCACGCACACGCACGCGCACAGGTGTGTGCGCGCGTGCGCGTGTCACCTGAGATGATGGTGGGGTTGTCTCTGGACACCGCGTGTCGCTTGGTGTGAATTTAAACGTGAAATAAACAAGCCGTCACTGCCAGACCTTTTGCCACGTCTGAGTTGTAACGATGTCCTGCCACGAGGCTGATTTTTCTCCCTCTGGGTCACCGTTTTAGACTACAGTAGGTGACCCTGTGACTCGTGGTCGCCACAGTCAGAGTAATATGAGGGTGTGATGGATGTGGTGTGCCGGGTGTGGACATATTCTCCGTGTGGTAGAATCGTTGGTCTGCGTGACATTTCTCTCTGTCATCAATCGTCTGGCACATGAGGCTCTGCTCGGGATCGTAATTTGGTTATTCCCAACAGCTGGCTTTAGCAGTCGCCCAACATCCACCAAATGTACACTCCATTACAACCACTTAGCCCCCATTAATTACGGACCCTGATGTGATAACTTGTCTGCAAAGCAGATGTAACGCATTTTGCGGCGTGTGTGTGTATACGTGGTGTCTGTGTATGTGGGAGCGGTAGTGTAGCGGTTAGCGCGCTGCGCTATGAACCCGGCGACACGGGTTCCATTCCCGCTCACGGCCAACACCAGTGACGATTATCTGAACCGGTCCCGGGCCTCCCCTAGGTCGACTCAGCCTCAAATGAGTACCTGGTGCGGTGTGTAAACATTGCCACTAGGGAGACAAAGGCGGTCGGCGTGGTGCTGGCCACCCCCCTCGTGTACCGTTCCGGCCTTCATAGGTGCTCGCTAACAGCACTTGCCCTACAGTCTGTTAAGGCTATATGGGGGATCTTTGGTGTCTGTGTGTTCTGTTGGCAGGAGCGGTGGCACGGTGGTCAGCGCACCGCGCGAGACGGACCCAGCAACCATAAACCAATTTTATATTGTGGCACAACTCATCAGACGGAGAAGCGTGAGGCAGTCTGAGTGCAATACCAGGCCACGACTTGCATCAGTGATAGGTAATATCAGACCCCTTATATTGTGCTCCCTCTGGGTCACCTCAGCCTTAAATGAGTACCAAATTAAATTTTTATAAACACTGGGAATACAATCTAGATTTGAAGTTTTCGTGACCGCAGGAATCCATACTCTTTGGTTCTTTCGGTAAAGTCACGTAGGTATAAAATAAATTAAATAAAAATAAAAACACATTCCTGCGGAGGGAGCTGGTAGGACGTTGGTTGCTCGGTCAATGGCCAGGGTCAACGGCGGCGTGGTGTATTCCGCAAAAATGCCCGACTGTGAGGGCGGGCACAAGCCGGCGTGAGTAGGTTAAACGTTGCGTTTATAAGGGCACCGCGGGGTGACCAGCCCCTCCCACCCAGCCCCACCCCTCCCACCCCCACCCAGNCCCACCCTNCCCACCCAGCCCCTCCCTCCCTCCCTCCCTCCCCTCCCTCCCCATCCAGCCCTCCCTGCACGACGGACACAGTAATCCCTGTGGGCTGGTGTAACCAGGAGGTTCCTACCAGTATAAGTGTATTTTATTTTATACCTACGTGACTTTACCGAAAGAACTGGGAATACAGCCCAGGTGGCCGGGGCGTGGTGCTGGCCACACACCCACATCGTGTGCTGTGCCCGTCTTGGCGCTCGCTGTCAGCACTTGCATCAATTAACAGCCTCTAAGGCTTCACAGGTGATCGTTGTGTGTGTTGCTTTATCTGAGTGTGAGTATGCATGCATCGTATCTATGCACGTGTCCTTATTCATTGAACGCGTTGGGAAGCAGTCGCGTGGTGGTTAGCGCACTGCACTATGAACACAGGGGCCGAATTCGATTCCTGCTCACGGCCAACATCAGTGGCGAATATCTCAAGCATCCTGGGCCACCTCTAGGTTTACTCAGCCTTAAATTAAGTACCTGGTACACTGTGCAAACATCAGCACTGGGGAGACAAAGGCGGCCTTCGTAGGTGCCCGCTCATAGCATTTTCCCGAGTAGTCTCCTTAAGATATACGTGGCATCTTTGTTAAACGAAACAATTTTACCAGGTAAGGCCCACTGAGCTGCATAGCTGTTTTTCAGACGCGACCTGGCCACAGATGATAGCCCAACGAAGTGGCTTATGATCTGGAAATTTATTAGCAGGGAAAAACCGGAGGACCCGGAGAAATCTACACGACCGTGGGGAGAGAGACACCGCAAACTCCAAATACACAGCAGCAGGCGTCAGGGTCGGGATCGAACACCACGACCTCATGAAAACCAGGCGAGGAAGTTAACATCTCCTAGCCACCGTGATGATGATGAGAGAGACACGCAAACTCCAAATATACAACAGGCGTCAGGGTCGGGATAAAACCCACCACCTCCGGTAGACCAGGCGAGGTAGTCAACATCTCCTAATCACCGTGATGAGAGAGACACGCAAACTCCAAATATACAGCAGCAGGCGTCAGGGTCGGGATCGAACCCACTACCTCCTGTAGACCAGGCGAGGTAGTTAACATCTCCTAGTCACCGCAGCGCCCTTGTTACTGCGTATTCGCCGTCGCTGTCATCACGCGCGTGCGTGCGCGTGCGTCCCTCGGGGCAGTTGCCACGCCGACCAGGTGACGACAGCGTCGTGTTATTTTGATGCGGCGTTTGGTGGCTCCCCGGCTCGCGATGATTCCCAAGGAGGTTGAGACGACCGGCTGCCCCCCTCCTCCCCACACCATCACACCCACCACCGCACCACACCGCTGACTCTGCATTGGCAGGTCTTGGGGCACAGCGGAGGCAGTGGCAGGATTAAGCTCGTGCGGGGCCTGTAGCAGGTGTTATAAAGGGGCCCTAAAACACATTCCTGCGGAGGGAGCTGGTAGGAACACGTTGGGTTGCTCGGTCAATGGCAGGGTCAACGGCGGCGTGGTGTATTCCGCAATTATGGCCGACTGTGAGGGCGGCACAAGCCGGCGTGAGTAGGTTAAACGTTGAGTTTTATAAGGGCACCACGGGGTGACCAGCCCCTCACCACCCAGCCCCACCCTCCCCCCCACCCAGCCCCACTCTCCCCACCCGCCCCACCCCCCCTCCCACCCTCCCACCCTCCCACCCAGCCCTCCCCACCAGCCCCACCTCCCCACCCAGCCCACCCTCCCCACCCAGCCCCTCCCTGCATGAAGGACACGATAATCCCCTGTGGGCTGGTGTAACCAGGAGGTTCCTACCAGAATTAAATAAACACGTAAATATTAAAACATACATTTTTTATTGCATAGTAAATTATATTTTTTTTCATTTGCTATACAGCCAGATAATATGACAAATCGCTAACTTTAAACACCCAGTCGTTCATAAAGTTGAAGGCAGTATAGTACTATAGTAATAGAGCAAGTGCAGCATCACTGAATCGGAATTGACAGCTTGAAAGCATTTCGCGCGGGCCCTTGAAAGTGCGGAGCCCGTAGCATTTGTAGCTACTGTTGCTACGAGGATGATCCGGCACTGGGCAGAGGTGACAATGGACACGGGGGTGCGTGCAGCCCTCGTTGGTGGTGGCAAGGCAACGCCCGTGCCTCGCGGCAAGAATGGCCTGGGTTCGATGCCCAACTCAGGTGACATGATACCGTGTGGAGTCTGCACGTTGTTCCTCCAGCTCTGCGGAGTGTGATCGGGTGCGGAAGTTTGTAAGCGGTCAGCGCTGCGCTACGAACCCGGCGAAACCCAGGTTCGATTCCCGCTCACGGCCAACGCCAGTGACGATTATTTGAACCGGTCCTGGGCATCCCCTAGGTCCACTCGGCCTCAAATGAGTACTTGGTGCGGTGTGTAAACATCGGGGGAGACAAAGGCGGCCGGGCGTGGTGCTGGCCACCCACTCCTCGTGTGCCGTTCCGGCCTTCATAGGTGCTCGCTAACAGCACTTGCCCAACAGTCTGTTAAGGCTATAGGGGAATCTTTATCTTTTTTTGTTTATCTATGGAGGGAAACACGGAGTCCCGAGACGAAACCCATGCAGAACAGGGGAAGAACAGACACATTCCACACAAACACACAAAAAGATCCCCCGTATAATCTGACAGACTGTAGGGGCAAGTGCTATGAGCGAGAACCGATGAAAACCGACACGGCATAAGCGGGTTGGGTGGCCAGCACCACGCCCGGCCGCCTTTGTCTCCCAGTGGCGATGTTTACACGGTACTCATTTGAGGCCGAGTCGACCTACGGGAGGCCCAGGACCGGTTCAAATAATCGTCACTGGCATTGGCCGTGAGCGGGAATCGAACCCGGGTCGCCAGGTTCGTAGCGCAGCAGCGCTGACCGCTACACCACCGCTTCCCACTCCCACCCATACACCCCCCACACACACGCGCACGTACGGTATCACACAGTGCGACAAAATGACCTGCGAGATGAATCAGGAGGGAGCTCACACCCAGAGCAACATCGCTCCCCCCCGCCCCTGCTGTGAAACACGGGGACCAATATTCTTGTGGGAGGTTCAAGGTAGCCATAAATTAAAAGAAACTGTACCATATGCTGGTGTCATAATAGGGGACAGAATTTCAATGTTTGCAACTCATAAAACCCCGTTAGATAAACGTCTGTGGGGCATTCCATTCTGACTTGGTCTTCCTTCTAACTAAACTAAACGGTGGCGAAATGTTAACTACCTCGCCTGGTATACAGGAGGTCGTGGGTTTTATCCCGACCCTGATGATGCTGTTGTATATTCGGACTTTGCGTGTCTCTTTCATCACCACCATGATGACTAGGAGATATTAACTCCCTCACCTGGTCTACAGGAGGTCGTGGGTTTTATCCCGACCCTGACGATCCCTGTTGTATATTCGGACTTTGCATGTCTCTTTCATCACCACCATGACGACTAGGAGATGTTAACTACCACGCCTGGTATACAGAAGGTCATGGGTTCCATCGTGACCTGACGCCTGCTCTATATTTCGAGTTTGCGTGTTTCTTTCCCCGTCGCTGCGTAGATTTTTCTCCGGGTCCTCCTGGGTTTCCCTCCACATTTAGAAACATCACGCGTTTAGAGTTTGTGGCTGCTATACATCTCCATGTGACAAGCCACTTCGTTGAGCTATCATTTGTGGCCAGGTCGCTTCTGAGAAAGAGCCAGATAGCTCAGTATTCATCTCTGTCATGTTATTTACTCAAGAACTCTGCATTAGGAACTCCTCCCAGTTGCATCCGGTTGCTCAAATTGCTCGTGCAAACTTAATCTGCTGTCTTGCCTGCCTTTTTGCAGTCCCGTTAATGTTCCCGGTCAAAACACATCAATATATTGAATCTCCTGTTTTCCCATCACATGTCCAAGAAACATCGAACTTTGCCTTCATTCGTGATAATTATCATGAATGTTCTTGTTGTTTGCCCTGCTGCTGCTATCCGTGATACTTTCAAATCACTCACCTTTCGTCTATCCGATAAATGTTAAGATCCACCTTATTAAACANCCCCCCCCGCCACACACATACATTTCTCTTCTTGGTTCTTTCGGTAAAGTTACGTAGAATGGAAATAATAAAATAAAAATAATAAAACACATACAATTTATTATTTCCATTCCACGTGACTTTACCGAAACAACCAAGAAGATGAATCCCTGCAGTCACGAAAGCTTTAAATCGAAACTTTGCCCATTGTTATAATAAAATAAAAATCATAAAATTATCACGACGTTTCGGCCACAACACAAGCAGCTTGTGTTGTGGCCGAAACGTCGTGAGATTTTGTTTTATTTTATTATTTTATTATTTCCCTTCTACGTGACTTTACGAGAGAACCAAGAAGATGAATCCCTGCAGTCACGAAAGCTTTAAATCGAAACATACATTGCTGTTGCTTCCAGTTTTCTCTGCAGAGTCTTTGTAATCATCCATCTTTTACGTCCGCAAGGGGAGAACGGACCACGTGATGCAAGACCGCAGCATACAAATGATTGAGAAACGTAAATCACGGAAGACGCGACCGCTACAGTTTATTTAGAAACCAGGCTCTGTTTTAAAACAACTTAATAACAATCACAGGAACATCCACGTATCGCAGGAAACAATAATAATAATAAATACATGTAAAGTAACAGTCAACATCATCAGAACTGCTGCAGTTGTGTTTTTTCTGCAAAATACCGACCCAGACAGCCGTGAACACAATCGAGACTACAACTACGACTAACAATATAATTACTGAACCGACTCATGGCTACGGATCGTAACATCTCATCGAATCGTGGTGTGGGGGTGGGGGGAAGGAACCATTGGTGTCCCATTGTAAAATCTTCTCTGCTCAATATATCTTAATGCCACGGCTGGCTAAAGGGCCCTCCCATCGGACGGGTGCTCAGAAGAGCCGCTCTATTGCAAGTTATTTGTGTGGCCTGCTCTCGCTCGCTGGCCCAGTGACCTATCGGGAGGGGTGTGAACACCCACGCTTCACCCACCACCGCACGCGATCTGCCAATCGATTAACTGATGTGGGGCCATTTACTGCTGGTGAACGGAGACCTCTAATATTTGAAAAATAAGAATGGGGGTTTTACCCTTTTTATTATTTTACACGCTTTTATTTAACTCACTCTGTCTTGTTGTATCTCAAATCTTGCAACTCAATTTTTACCCACTTCCCAATGTGGTATCGACTGCAAACTTGGTATACTTATGTCACTACTGATGACAATACAATATTCTATCATAAAAAACATATTTTAAAACATATTTTTTATGATGTTATTTTCGGCTTGGGTCTAATTTTCCACGGTCGGCTGTAATTGGCCACGGTCCCTGACGTTTGGCAAGCTTAGGCCACTTCCTCGAGTCGTGGAATTCTTCCATTACTCGTACGGTACATTTCATTAAAGCGTGTTTAAAAGTTTTTTTATATTACTTATTTGCGAATAAAACAGGCGTTAAAATGTTCAAACACCAAATATAAACCTTTTGCAACGAATCAAATGACTGCATTAACCACTACAAAAAACTTGCTCTGATTACACTGGTCAAAAAAAAAATTCTGGCCTGGACTTTTGCAGCTGTTTTAGACTAATTTTAGGGTGCTGATTCCAAATCTGATCTCAGATTTGCTCTATCACATCATTTTTATGCTATCGGCATGCCCCATTTTCATTGATTTTACCCGAAATTAACTCTGTCACTTACGATTGCAAGTTGTTGCAAGTCAGTGACTGCTTTAGTGTTAAAATATGGTGCTGTATTTTTAGGATAGTGTGTTTATAATATCATTTTATGTAGATATCCACATTTATTTAATATTTTTCTTCTGCAGTTTTATTGAAAATGCAATATTTGATATCTCAAAAACCTGATGTGATAGACAAAACTGATGCCAGATTTGGAATCAACACCAAATTACCTTAAACCGTTGAATACCTTATGCCAGAAAAAGTGTGTTGACCAGTGTTCTATATGAAGTTGTCTTTGAAACTGATTGGCCTCACCACAAGGACGTGTGATCAATGCAGGCTGTATTCCTTGCAAAAAGGTTTCTATTTGATGTTTGAACATCTTAACGCCTGTTTTATTGTCAGAAATGGTAAACCCTATTCTTATTTTCCATACGTTGATACCGGTAAAAAGATCCCACCTCGATATTTGCTCTGGTGCGAAAACCATTACGCTTCTGTGGCAGCGTCCCACACCTACCTGTAACCACTGAGCTCACCACAAATGCGTTGCAGCTGAGAACTACCCCCACGTATGTTGATTATGATTCTCTGTAAACACTGCATCTCACCAACATCATAATCAAATACAGGCAGCCACTCACAACACGAATGCGCTGACACCGCGATGATACGCCATAGCCCAGTCGCAATACTCAGCCCGGTATTGCTCGGTCAACATTCCAACGTTGGGCCAATGGTTCCAACCACAAGCCCAACGTTGGGCCCACGTCAGCGTGTTTACCGGGTTAATCCATCAGTGTGATTTGCCAAGACCGCGATATGCGGTTCAAGCATAATCATAATAATGCAGGCTTTGATAATTTGATAACTCTGTAAATTACAAAACACAGTGTTAACACACGAGCAATGTTATTGTCATCATGAATTCACGTAATATTGACGCAACCACGCGTTCAATAAACCGCACCACACCGCTGGCCTCTGACCAAATCGCCCGCAATGCACAATCTCGGAAGCTAAGCAGTGCCCGGCCCCGGACAGCCCTTGGATGAGCGACCACCTCATCACCGGAGCAGGTTTACGCGTAGCCTGTTCACGACCCTGTTAATACAGGTAGTCCTCGACTACGATGGAGATGCGTTACGACGACCCATCGTAAGTCGAAAATATCATAAGTCGAAGATGGCCTAGCCTACCCAGGAGTCTTAAAGAATGGAGATATTTAGCAAAAGAGCAATTTACAGTACCGTACTGTAGACACTTTCTACTGTGTGTATTTATTAATTACAATACTGTATTGCACAGTAAAATGTAAAGTAAAAAAAACGAGGTAAATTCTTAGCCTACCTATATGAACTGCAATTTAATAGAAAGTTTTTTCAGGAAACAATCCTATCTGCTATAAAAACTTTTAACATGCATCGAACGTATCGTATCGTGGTAACTTGAACGATGTGAAGGGTTGTGGATGGCAATTTTGTCGTATCGCTATCGCCATCGGAAGATCGAAATATCGTAAGTCGGACCCCATCGTAACTCGGGACTACCTGTATTCATCATTTATTCTGTCTGGGTCAGAGGTCGCAAACGGGTTTTGTTTCCTTACCCGTACCCGGCCGCACCAGGGTCGCAAACGGGTACCCGTTCCCTACCCGTACCCGTACCCGAAATGAGTGACAAACAGTGACTCACCGGTGACTCACGGCCTACCCGTACCCGTATCCGGCCGCACCAGGGTCGCAAACGGGTACCCGTTCCCTACCCGTACCCTGCCCGAAATGAGTGACAAGCGGTGACTCACCGGTGACTCACGGCCTACCGTACCCGTACCCGGCCGCACCAGGGTCGCAAACGGGTACCCGTACCCGTACCCGGCCGGGTACGGGTAGCCGGGTATCGGGTAGGGTACGGGTATCGGGTATCGGGTACCGGTTGCGACCTCTGGTCTGAGTCAGATCGCCACGTGCGTACGATGCCAACGCCGTGTCGTCCGCCCCTCCACCAGGGCTGGCTCTATAAATAACGTCGCGTGGACAAACGCGCCAGTTTCTTACCGCTGCGGCGCACCGGTGCGGTGGAGGGCGATCCGCACTCGTTGAAACAATCTGGCTCAACGTTCCCGCCGGTGGCTACGCAACCAGCATCCATCGGTGACCGCCAGGAAGGGCTCAGTTCTGGCGATCGCAGCCGATGTTGGGCCATGGCGGGCAAATCGCTGGAGGAACGTTACGATTTGCAGCATTCCTTCGTCATGTATGTACTTGCTGTCCGCAATTTTAGCCGTAATCGCGAATCGCATCCGTAACTCTCTCGGCAAGAGAGAGATTGTGACGTGAGAAAATCGATGAGATGAAGTGGCGAGAGAGAATATATATTCTTGGTTCTTTCGGTAAGGTCACGTAGAAGGGAAATAATAAAATAATATAAAAATAAATCATCAGATGATTGCTTGTGTTGCAGTCGAAACGTCGTGAGAATTTTTATTGTTCTATATATTTTATTTTATTATTTCCCTTCTACGTGACGATGATTGCTTGTGTTGCAGTCGAAACGTCGTGAGAATTTTTATTGTTTTATTTTTATATTATTTTATTATTTCCCTTCTACGTGACTTTACCGAAAGAACCAAGAATATGAATCCCTGCAGTCACGAAAGCTTTAAATAAAAAAGAGAATATGATGTGAGAAAATCGATGAGATAAAGTTATGGTGCGTAAATCATCATCATTGAAGGTAAGTTCATTCATCAAGTATTATGTAATACTTTAATATTCAATTTGATTTCCTTACCGTTTATTACAACCAATGTTTTGGTTGCGTTATGATAATTTCACGTATTTAACTGCTAATTAACGTATTTAACTGCTAATTAACGTATTTATGTAAGGTAATTCATTAAAAGCATAGGTTTTCGCAGGCCAATATTATCGCCAAGTTTGCTACTAATACACTCACTCTCATCATACCCCGGTCAGACTGCAGCAACTCCATCCTACTCGGCCTCGCAGCCCATGCGCTCACTCCACGACAACAGATCGAAAATGCGTCTGCACGCTTCATTCACAAACAACCAAACACTGCTCCGCATCTCCACCCTTCTTATAGAAACGCACCGAGCTCCCATCTCAAGCTCCTTACACTCGTATGGGGCCGTCCATAAATGACGTCACGCGATTTTGGGCGATTTTTGAACCCACCCCCCCCTCGTCACACGGCGTCACAAAAAGTCAGACCCCCCCTCAAATATGACGTCACAAAGCTCTGNCCCCCCCCAAAACCATATTTCAAATCGCTTTAAACCATTGTCATTGTAGTGCGTATTTAATGTGGCGCTGCACTCTGATGTTGTAGAGAAAACATTATTAAAATGTCTATTTAATTAAGTAGAACGTGTTGTCTATATTTATTTAAAGTTGCGCATTTTTATGTGACGTCACATTTCTCACCCCCCCCCCCTCGTCACACACCGTCACAAATGTCTGACCCCCCCCCCCAGTTGCGTGACGTCATTTATGGACGGCCCCTTTACAAATCTGACGGCCTTGCCCCACGTTACCTATTAATCCCTCGGCGCTCCGTTTCAATCTCTCAGAACTTCACGCCACCCCTCTCTCGCTTGTGCACAATCATCATCTCGCTCCTTATCCACTCGCCCCCTTGCACTGCAAACTCCCTGCGATTTCCGCTCCACCCTCACGANCCCCCCCCCCCTCTCTCCTCCCTGGCCCACGTTCCCTCCATGCCTAGCTACCCCCCAGTAATTCCCGTTCCCACTAAACTCCCTCCCCTGCCCCCAACCCTATTAAGCAAGCAGCCTCTCCCTGTCGAGTTTCTGCTGCTCCGTCAAGACCCCCCTCACCGGCCCATTTCCCTCCACCATAGGTCCCCATAATTCCATACCCATAAACCTCCCTTCCCATATCCCTCCCGCCCCCATCCCTATTCACGTATCACCTTTACACCTCATTGTACCACTCCACATCTCTTGTAAAGCGCCTTGGGTAAAAGGTGCTGTATAAATATAGGATAAAAGATAACGAAGAAATCTGCACAGAGGACGGCTGCTTGCGTTGTGGCGGAAATGTCGTGAAAATTGTATTTTATTATGTTTACAATTATGTTTACAATTATTTTATTATTTCCCTTCTACGTGACTTTACCGAAAGAACCAAGAAGATAAATCCGCACTCTATTTGGGTTTTCCTGCAGCCACGTGATGGGAATGGCGTGGCCGGGAATCGAACCCAGTTAGCCAGTTCGAAGCACAGTGTTCTCATACTCTTAGGTTTTTCGGTAAAGTCACGTAGGTAAAAAAATTGAAAATTAAAATTAATAAAAGTAATAATAGAATAAAATAATAAATCACGACGTTTCGGAGGCAACACAAGTCTCCGTCATCAGGTGTCACTTGAGACAGTAAATCTGGCTGTGACGGTCCCACCTGATGACGGAGACTGTGTTGCCTCCGAAACGTCGTGATTTTATATTTTATTTCTATTATTTTTATTAATTTTTTTTTACCTACGTGACTTTACCAAAAAACTAAGAGTATGAACCTTGCAGTCACGGAAGCTTCAAATACATGTTCTCACCACTGCGCCACCACTCCCCTACTATACAGTATAAAGAAACAGACAAATATCCCCCATATAGCCTCACAGACTGTCGGGGCAAGCGCTGTCGGCAAGCACCTAGCCGGCGTGCCCAGCACCACGCCCGCCGCCCGTGTCTCCTGAGTGGTGACGTTGACACACCGCACCAGGTACTCATGTGAGGCTGAGTCGACCTAGGGGAGGCCCAGGACCAGTCCACATAATTGTCGCCGGCGTTGGGCGTGAGCGGGATTCGAACTCGGGTCGCCAGGTTTGTAGCGCGGCGTGGCGCTAACCACAGCACCACCGCTCCCCTTGCATAATAACAGCACGTCCGCACACACAGGCTGAAACAACAGCACAAGCAAACACAAGCTGATGTGTTCAGCTAAAGCAGCAGCAGCAGCTGTTAGGGTCACACGGTGTCATGTGAGGGGCCGTTCATTTAGTAGGTACGAAAAATCTGTCAAAACTTGACCCCTCCCCCCCCCCTGTACGCACGCGTACTTTTTACCCCCCCCCCACCACCTGCGTACGTTCGCCTGACGCCCCCCCCCCCCGAATCCTATAGAACGGCCGATATTTAATCCACGCAAGAAATTCATAATATTGACGTGTTTAAGCAAACAGATAGTCCACCGCCGGACTATGCAACTCATTTGAAGGCCAATGTAGACAAATTATTATCGAGGTTTCACCGCCCCCCCCCCCCCGTTTCCTATGCGTACATTGTCAGTAGACCCCCGTACGCAAGTGTACGCATTTGGGTTAACCCCCCTCCCTCCATGTGTACGTACTAATTGGATGGCCCCTGATGCTCATGTGGTCACATCATAGTGGGCGACTTCTCATCGACCACGATGCCATCTCTAAAGGTGCAACAACAACAGACAGGGGCAATGTCACAAGAGGAAGAACATCTCACAACATCGGGAGAGGGAGAGCTACGTGTGAACACGTTGTCTTCAGTGGCGGATTACGATTATTGTATCCTAAGCAGTGCCGGATCAAGCTCGTGCGGTGCCGCCTGTATTTTTTGTTATAAAGGGGCGCTAAATAAAAAAAACCAAGTAAATATTAAAACGCACATTTTTTAAATTGCATAGTAAAGCAATTGTATTTTTTCATTTGCTACACAGCCAGATCATACGACAAATCGCTAACCTTAAACACCCAGTAGTTCATACAAGTTGAAGGCAGTATAGTACTATAGCAATAGGGCAAGGGCAGAATCACTGAGCCGTCATTGATAGCTTGAAAGCGTTTAGCGCGGGGCCCTTGAAAGTGCGCGGCCCGTAGCATTTGTAGCCACTTTTGCTACGAGGATAATCCGGCACTGTTCCTATGCCACTGTCAAAAAAACTGGACTTTTTAAGCCAGGACAAGTGGCGACCCTACCCAGCGCACTGACCCTATGGCGGGGCCGGTGGCGGAGTGTGGTTGGCATGGCCCCTCGTAGTGCGAGGAATTAAACGATGGGCACCCCCCCCCGCCCGTCCCGTTTCCTTTCTTTGTATCCCAATGCTTGGGGCCCGTTCCAGCATCGTGGGCTCCCCCGTGCAGTAGCATCGCTTGCCCTACGGCTACTCGACAGCCACACCACTCAGCGGCACGCGTGGTGCACGCTCCGCAAAGCCCCAGGACACGCGCACTGCGCGCGTCGCTACGACCTCGTTCGTGACGTTTTCTTGCCGGCCGCTTGACGTTTCCTTATGGTGGCTTTCGCGCACGCACCCTTGGGCGGCCTTGCGAGCCGTTAATCCGCCGCGCATAGGCGTCGCATCTTAACGGGAGTCTCAACCGTGTTTTGTTGTCTTCGCGATGGCAGACCCACCGATTCGTCTTTGCCTCCGCCACGGTGACACTCGACCACCGCTCCCCTCACCGTGTCCCGCGCCGGCGGTGTGGTCAACGCGGCGCGCTCTGGCCGTCGCTCGGGGTGGGGAGGCCATCACGCGCTGGTCTCGCCCACCGTGCCATTGTTGCCGGGCACCTGCTGCAGCCGGATCGCGGCGTCCGCCTGCTCGCCGTTGTCGAGCCGCGTGGGCTGTAGCCGCGTCGGCTGCCGTCGCCGCCGCCGCAGCACACGAGCAAGCACACGGCCGCGACGGCCACCACCAGCAGCGTGGCCAGAACGCCCGCCGCCACGTCGCGCTGCCCGCACTCGCCACCACGCCCGCCAAAGCCACCGTGCGGTTGGCCACGAGGCGCCGGTGGCCGCCCTCCTCGGCCCAGCACAGGTACGTGCCCGTGAGATCCTGGGGGCCGGGGGGCGCCCTGGCGGAGCAGCAGCCCCGCCTCGGGCGGGGCAGCGGCTGCCCCGGGGCCGGGCCCGAGTCTCGCTCCCAGGAGAGGCGCGCCAGGCGGGAGGGGGGGGGGCAGGGCAGCAGCAGCACCGGCGCCAGCGCCACGCGGACGGCCACCACGTCTGCACGCGGCGCGGAGACGGCGGTGAGGACGGTGAGGACGGGACAGCGGAGACACGGGGAGGGAGAGACACGGGGAGGGAGAGACACGGGGAGGGAGAGACACGGGGAGGGAGAGACACGGGGAGGGAGACACACGGGGAGGGAGAGACACAGGGAGGGAGAGACACGGGGAGGGAGAGACACGGGGAGAGACACGGGGAGGGAGAGACACGGGAGAGAGACACGGAGGGAGAGACACAGGGAGAGAGACACGGGAGGGAGAGACACGGGGAGGGAGAGACACGGGGAGGGAGAGACACAGGGAGGAGAGAGACGGGGAGGGAGAGACAGCGGAGACACGGGGAGGGAGAGACACGGAGGGAGAGACACAGGGAGGAGAGACACGGGGAGGGAGAGACATGGGGAGGGTGAGACACGGGGAGGAGAGACACGGGGAGGGAGAGACATGGGAGGGTGAGACACGGGAGGGAGAGACACGGGGAGGGAGACACGGGAGGGAGAGACACGGGGAGGGAGACACGGGGAGGGAGAGACACGGGGAGGGAGAGACACGGGGAGGAGAGAGACACGGAGAGAGACACGGGGAGGGAGACACGGGGAGGGAGAGACACGGGGAGGGAGACACACGGGAGGGAGAGACACGGGGAGGGAGAGACAGTGGAGACACGGGGAGGAAGAGACACGGGAGGAGAGACACGGGAGGGAGACACGGGGAGGGAGAGACACGGGGAGGGAGACACACGGGGAGGGAGAGACACGGGAGGGAGACACACGGGAGGGAGAGACAGCGGAGACACAGGGAGGGAGAGACACGGGGGAGACACGGGGGAGAGACATGGGGAGGGAGAGACACGGGGAGGGAGAGACACGGGAGGGAGAGACACGGGGAGGGAGAGACAGCGGAGACACAGGGAGGGAGACACACGGGGAGGGAGAGACAGCGGAGACACAGGGAGGGAGAGACAGGGGGAGGGAGAGACACGGGGAGGGAGAGACAGTGGAGACACGGGGAGGGAGAGACACGGGGAGGGAGAGACACNGGGAGGGAGAGACACGGGGAGGGAGAGACAGTGGAGACGTGGCGAGTGTGGAGGAGGTGAGGCTGGAGGCGGAGTGCGGCGCGGTGAGCACCGACCTGGCGGGTGAGCGGAGCAGAGCGTCGTCGCGTCCCCACCGCTCACGTCCTGCAGCCACGACCTGTGGGGAGGAGCACGGGGAGGGGGGGGGCAGTGGTGTAAGGGAATGTACACATGTGTGCGAATGTGTGTCTAAGCGGTGGTGCAGCTGTGAAAACCCCGGACTACGAACCCCATTCAATTCCCACGTACGGCCAACACCATTGACGATTATCTCAACCGGTCCTGGGCCTCCCCCATGGTCGACTGAGCTGTAAGGCTACATGCGGGATCTTTGTACGTGTGTGCGAGTGAGAGTGTGTTTGTCGGTGTGTGGAATATATCCGCTCTTCCCTGTCCTGCATGGGGTTTCTCCAGGTTCTCCGGTATCCCCCCCATAGATGAACTCACACGCGCACACAGCACTTGCCCCAATAGTCTGCGAAGGCTACAGGGGGGGGGATCTTTGTCTTTGTGCGATTGCCGCCCCGCTCACCCGGTGCCGGTCTCCCCGCCGTGACGCCTGCACAGCCTCCGCTGGGGGTCCCAGGCGCAGCAGGGATCCCGCGCCAGCACGCAGTCCCAGCAGGCGCCGTAGCGGCCACAGCGGCACACGGGCAGCTGCACCACCCCGCGGGCCGGCCACAACCACCGAGGTCTGCGCCGCACGTACACACCGCACGTACACACCGCACGCACCGCACACGCACCGCACACGCACCGCACACGCACCGCACACGCGGTCAGGGTCGGCCACACCAATAACCGCCACCAGTCGGCACGCAGAGACAGTGAGCGCGGCGCCACAGTCGTAGCGAGACTTCAGACTAGCAGCGAGTGCACCGCTCTAGTGGGCGAGTGCACCGCACCCGTTGCGAGTAGTGAGTGCGCCGCACTGGGAGGGGTCACCTGGTCGTGGGTCAGCACCATGGACAGCACCGGCTCGTGCTGCCCCAGCGCCTGCAGCTCCTCCACCAGGTGAGGAGCTCCGCGCGACTCCGGCAGCACGGCGCGGTGCAGCGCGCCCGTGTCTGGGGGGAGGGGGGGGGGGGCGAGACGTGGCACAGACACACGCCGATTCAGGGGCTGGGGCCCAACACTGGGAATTCAGGGGTGTGTGGGAGTCTCCGTGTTTTGGGGGTCGCTGTGTGTGGGGTCTCTGTGTGTGGGGGTCTCTGTGTGTTGGGGGTCTCCGTGTGTTGGAGGTCTCTGTGTGTTGGGGTCCCCCCACCTGTGCCCAGCAGCAGCGTCCTCCAGCTCTTGCCGTTCAGCGCCGCCACGTCGACCACCAGCAGGCGGCTGTAGGCCACTCCCGGCACCAGCAGCCAGGGCCGGCCCCCTCGGCCTTCACCGCCTCGTCCATCAGGGGTGGTCGGAGATGAAGTTGAGCGTCTCGGAGGGCAGCGTCTGCGAGTCCCAGCCCAGGGGGCACTGCGAGGGGGAGGGGGGAGGGAGGGGGGAGCGGAGGGCCGCGTGTCCTAGCGAGTACTGGAGTCCGCACCGCGCGCACCGCGAGCGCTGCAGCGTACGTCACGTGTACGGTGACGTGTACCGTGGCGTGTCCATGTGACGTGTACCCTCACGTGTACCGTGGCGTGTACTGTGGCATGCGCTGCCGGTACGCACGTGTCCGGCCGTCGTGCGGGCAGGGCCCCCGCGTAGGGGGCCCACCGCTGGTCGGCCCCTCCCTGGTGCTTGAAGCGTCCGGAGAAGACGCGCTGCACCTCGTCCATGCGGTACGAGCAGACGGCCGAGACGGCGCCGCCGCCCCTGCAAGGACACCCACAGCGGCACGCGTCAGAGCCCACGGCAACCACGCGTCGGTACCCATGGCAACCAGGCGTCGGTACCCATAGCGACCAACCGTCAGTACCCATAGCGACAACGCATCGGTACCCACGGCAACCAGGCATTGGTACCCATAGCAACAACGTATCGGTACCCACAGCAATCGTGCGTCGGTATCCATAGCAACCACACGTCAGTACCCATAGCAACCACGCATCAGTACCCATAGCGACCAGGCATCGGTGCCCATAGCTACTACGCGTCGGTACCCACAGCAACCAGGCATCAGTACCCATAGCAAAAACGCATCGGTACCCATAGCGTCCATGCACTGGTACCCATAGCAACAACGCATCAGTACCCATAGCAACCACACATCGGTACCCTCAGCAACAACACGTCGGTACCACAGCACACAAAGATAAAGATCCCCCTCATAACCTTCACAGACCGTGAGCGCCTATGAAGGTGTAGCGTCAGTGCGCCTACTGGCGGCTGTCAGGACTGATCGCCGGTGGCAAAACAACAGCACACGGCCCAAGTGCGTGCGAGTGACCGCAAGCGGGAGAAGAACGGGGCCAAGGGTCAACGAGGGGGTCATCGGGAAGCTCCCAGAACCGCGAAAGAGGCGTGGACGCGCCAAGGGGCTATAAGGGAGAGCGGAACGGGTTCCGGGCGCGCGGGGAATTCAGGGTCGTCGTCATCGTCGGCGCTGTGTAGTTGCCTCACGATATAGTTAGCATCGTCATCAGTCGCTATATAGTCTACCAGCTGTCTAGTCAGACATCGCCACGTCGCTGTAGAGTCAGCCAGCTAGATAGCCAGTCAGAGATACGTTTTAGTGACCGCGTCATTAAAAGTCGTAACAGGATGTCAACGAGAAATAGATGAAAAGCCCTCCGACAGTCAGTGTCCGAAGTCGACACGTTACACAAGTAAGCGTGGCACGCGATGGGCTCGGTGGCCAGCACCACGCCCGGCCGCCTTTGTCCCCCGAATGCCGATGTTTGCACACCGTACCAGGTACTCATTTGAGGCTGCTTCGACTTAGAGGAGACCCAGGATCGGTCCAGATATTCGTCACCGATGTTGCCCGTGAGCCGAATCCAACTTGGGTCGCGATTTGCAGATATGTGCGTGGCGAGGATGGGGGAGGTGGCGAGTTGTCGCATGTTGCGAGCGTGTGGGCGGCCGGCGGGGGGCGGTCGGACAGACAGACGGACAAGGCAACCGACGAACGGACGGCGCCAACGCGTCGTCGCTTTCAACCGTGGGGCTCGTACACGGCAGTGGAGGTGAAGGCGGCGTAGAATGTGATGTTGCGCCAGCCCTCCTTCGGTCGCAGCACGAACACGTCGCGAATCGACGGGAAGAAGAGGTTCTCCCCGGGCACCGAGCACGGGAGCAGCGCCTTCACGAACGACGTCCACTTCCTCTGGAGGAAACTCTGCCCACCGCGGTCTCCCTGTGGCGGGCGGGGAGGGGCGCCGTGCAAGCGCATCTGTTAAAAGTGCGTGCTCACAGCGGCTTCCTAACTCGCAGGAACGCGCCAAGCGGTGACCGTCCTTGGCATGCAAAAGCCACTGCGTGGATGACCGCAGTTCCCCGTGTCCCCTTCCACCAGTCGTGTCTTCCCATCTCCTCGTCTCTCCGTCTTCCCACATCCCTGTGNCCCCTGTCGCCGTGTCCCCCCCCCCCCCCCCCCCACTGCCGTGCATACGCCGCCACCCTGGGCACGGCCATTTCTGGAGTAGAAGTCACTCCTGCGCCGCCTCTGAAGAAGCCTTGTCGTCGTCTCCGCCCTCCTCGCTCTCCGCCACATGCTCCCCGAAACTCGGGCTCTGGGGGGAGGAGAGGTGGGACGAGGGGGAGGAGGTGGGCGGGAGGAGCAGGAGGAGGGTAGCGGGACAGGAGTTGAGTGTTCCCATACGGTGGCACTCTCCGCTTGCCCGGTTGTTGTTTTTGTTGCTGTTGCCGATGTCAGCCGGCACTTCCCAGCTGGGCAAAAGTCCTCCCACCCCCCCCCCATTTCTTCATTGCATTCCTTCATTTGCTGCCGCTGCTGCTGCCCAGGGACTTCGAACTCGTTCAGGCGAGAGGATCCCACCTAACGCTCTCGGTCAAGCGAGGTGACGAGAGAGGTCGGCGCCTGTTGCACCCTGCTGGTTTCCCCACCGGTCTTGGCTTTTCCCATCCTCGAGACGCTCTCTGCTTCTCCGCTCACAGCTTCTCCCACTGCTCCCCGGCCTCCGCAGGGACTTACCAGAGAGCCACGAGGACTTGTAGAGGGAGCGCAGGGGTCGTCGGGGCCCATGTTGCGCATGACGACGGGCTCCGTGCCCAGGAAGTTGTAAAACGTGCCGGAGTAGAGCTTCCCACCTGCAGCTCGCGCACAAGCGCGCCGCGACAGATGGAGCCGTCACGGTAGCAGGAGCNGGGGGGGGGGGGGCACCCGGTGAAGTCTGGTGGCGCCGTGCCACGCTCGACGTGCAAACGCTGAGGAACTGGCGAACGGAGGCCCCGTCGCAGGAGAGGGTGGTGTGGCTGGCTGGCTGGGGCGTGGCGAGGTGCAAGAAATGTAATCTATGCTTCCTGTCGTTCGCCTAGAGCGTGTGCTAGATTGCAGGGAGGGTGAGTGAGGGGTGAGCCGGCGGGTGAGGGTGAGTGGCGGGTGAGGGGTGAGTGGCGGTTGAGGGGTGAGTGAGGGTGAGTGAGGGGTGAGGGGTGAGGGGCGAGTGGCGGGTGAGTGGTGGGTGAGGGTGGGTGAGGGGTGAGTGGCGGGTGAGTGGCAGGTGANGGGTGAGTGACGGGTGAGTGACGGGTGAGGGCGAGTGGCAGGTGAGGGGTGAGTGAGGGGTGCCGGTGAGGGCGAGTGGCGGGTGAGTGGCGGGTGAGGGTGGGTGAGGGGTGAGTGGCGGGTGAGTGGCAGGTGAGGGTGAGTGACGGGTGAGTGACGGTGAGTGGCAGGTGAGGGTGAGTGAGGGGTGAGCGGGGTGAGGGCGAGTGGCGGGTGAGGGGTGAGTGAGGGTGAGCGGCGGGTGAGAGGTGAGTGGCGGTGAGGGTGAGCCGGTGGGTGAGAGGTTAGTGGCGGGAGGGTGAGTGAGGGGTGAGTGGCGGGTGAGGGGTGAGTGGCGGTGAGGGGTGAGTGGCGGGTGAGGGGTGAGTGAGGGTGAGTGGGGGTGAGGGGTGAGTGAGGGTGAGTGGCCCTTCGGGTGAGGGGTGAGTGGGGGTGAGTGGCGGGTGAGGGTGAGTGCGGGTGAGGGGCGAGTGGCGGGTGAGGGTGAGTGAGGGTGANTGGCGGGTGAGGGGTGAGTGAGGGGTGAGTGGCCAGGGTGAGGGGTAGGGCNGGTGAGGGTGAGTAGGGGAGTGGCGGGGAGGGTGAGTGGGTGGGTGATGGCGGGAGGGGTGAGTGAGGGGTGAGTGGCGGGGAGGGGTTGAGGGGTGAGGGGGGGGTGAGTGAGGGTGAGGGGTGAGTGAGGGGTGAGTGAGGGGTGAGGGGTGAGGGGGGTGAGGGGTGAGGGGGGGGTGANGGGTGAGGGGTGANTNGGGGGGTGAGTGGCGGGTGAGGGGTGGTGAGGTGAGTGGCGGGTGAGGGGTGAGTGAGGGGTGAGTGGCGGGTGAGGGGGGGGGTGAGGGGTGAGTGAGGGTGAGTGGCGGGTGAGGGTGAGTGAGGGTGAGTGGCANGGGTGAGTGGCGGGTGAGGGGTGAGTGAGGGTGAGTGGCGGGTGAGTGAGGGTGAGTGAGGGCAGGGTGAGTGAGGGGTGAGTGAGGGGTGAGTGGCGGGTGAGTGANGGGTGAGTGAGGGTGAGTGGCGGTGAGGGGTGAGTGAGGGGTGAGTGGCGGGTGAGGGGTGAGTGGGGTGAGTGGCGAGTGAGGGGTGANGGGGGTGAGGGGTGAGGGGTGAGTGGCGGGTGAGGGGTGAGTGGGGGGTGAGTGAGGGGTGAGCGGTGGGTGAGGGTGAATGGCGGGTGAGTGGCGGGTGAGGGGTGAGTGACGGTGAGGGGCGAGTGCGGGTGANGGGTGAAGGGGTGAGTAGCGGGTGAGGGTGAGTGAGGGGTGAGTGGCGGTGAGTGAGGGCTGGACGTGCTCACCGGCCATGGTGGAGGCGTAGCGCTGCGAGGGCGAGTAGGGGCACTGGCCCTTCCCGTCCACCAGCTGAGGGCCCCCCCCCCACGGCGCTGGTGACCAGCGAGAAGGAGTTCAGATCCTGGTGGACCGGGGGGGGGGGGCATGGGGGGGCCATGAGGGGGAGGAGAGGGGCACCACGGGAGAGAGGGCGGTGAGCATGGAGTCTTCCCATCAAGAAATATCTCAACTTAATGCCACCCCTATCCCCTCCCTTTGACGCTGCTAATCCTGCATAATGCACGGGCATATGACTTTAAACCCCCGCCAAATCTCCTACGCATTTCACAAGTAGTACTAATCGCATATCTGCATTTCCATAAATATGCTAAATTCTCTTGATATGGAAATTATTTTGTCAAGGCGCTCTTCCCCCTCCATCCCAGCTTAAATAGATGCTCCAAGCCTGGGGTGTGTCATTCAGACCAGTTGTTCAAATTGCTCGTGCAAACTTAATCTGCTGTCTTGCCTGCCTTATTGCAGTCCCGTTAATGTTCCCGGTCAAAACACATCAATATATTCAATCTCCTGTTTTCCCATCACATGTCCAAGAAACATCGAAATTTGCCTTCATGAATATTCTTCTTCTTGGTTCTTTCGGTAAAGTCACGTAGAATGGAAATAATAAATATACAAATAAAACATAATAAAATAATTCTCACGACGAGTCTGAATGACTGTCTCCTGACAGATGTTCTCCACCTGAGGATTTGCGTTGTCCGAAACGTCGTGACAATTATTTTATTATGTTTTATTTTTATTATTTTATTATTTCCATTCTACGTGACTTTACCGAAAGAACCAAGAAGATGAATCCCTGCAGTCACGAAAGCTTTAATCAAAATTTGATCAACGACTTCCTGCTTTCATTACACACAAGTTGGGCAACCACCGTTCTGCAAAACGGCCGTGGCCGGTGATACGAGTGACGTCTGACCAGGTCCAGATCCCCTACCGCCCCTCCATCCCCCCCCGCCCTTCACAACCCGCACGAGCCAGAGCATTGCAAGGTACGATCAAAGAATCCCCACGTGACCGACACGGCGTGGCATGGCAAGGCCATCGTCCACAGCAGTGGATAAATGTGAAGTGAACTGTGACCGATACGCGAGGCAGGTCGGGTAGCCAGGGCAACCGTGGAGGGGGTGGGGGGGGGGCTCTCTCCACCCCTTCAAAACATCCCAAGTGCTGAAAAATGTCCTTGCAGGTTCCCCAATTGGGATCGCACGCAGAGGAGGAGCAGCAGCATCATTTATTTTGTTTAACCAAGAAAGTCGACACATATTCGTCGATAACACTGCGTGGCCTTCAAAGGGAAACGGAAACAAGAGGCGATTGTTGTGGGTAGGCGGCGTGGCNGGCGGGCGGGCGGGCGGGCGGGCGGCACGTACCACGTAAGCGCACATGGGCCGGAAGGCGTAGGTGCCACACACGTACAGGTGCGTGCCGTTGAGCTGGTGCAGGGTGCGCACCACGTTGTAGCAGTCGACGGCCTGCACGCGCAGCGGAGGACAAAAAGCCGACGGGGCAGCATGGTCACTGGCGGTCGGTGGCTCCACTCGGCGGCCCCGGCGGGGCCCCGACGGGAGCCCCGGTGGTGGAGAAGCGCCGTTGGCGCACCGGTTGCCGATGGTGCAATCGCGGACGACATCGACCGAGCAGGCCAGCCCTGCAAAGTTCTTGCTTGGTGCCACTTCTGGCAGTAAGGGGCCTCGCCCGCTCGAGACCTTTGTCGGCATGTTCGTCCACGCCCGGACGGACGTGGCGGGCACCCACGCCGCTTTACCCCACCACCACTCGTGACGGGCCGGGCAGAGGCGGTGGGGGAGGAATTAAGAAACTTGCCCCCCCCCCCCATATTTTTCGATTTAAAGCTTTTGTGACTGCAGGGATTCATCTCTTGGTTCTTTCGGCAAAGTCACGTAGAAGGGAAATAATACAATAATAAAAATAAACATAATAAAATAATTCTCACGACATTTCGGCCACAACGCAAGCAGCCGTCCTCAGGTGAAGAACAGGTCTGTCGGAAAGACAGCGTCTGAAATGTATATATATTGTTTCAAATTCCACGCCATGAGAGATGAAATCGAACCGGCGACCTCTGGATCGCAAGTCCAGCGCGCTGCTGACCACTGCGCCGCTGTGGCAGTGTCCGCGTCCGTGACATTGGTTAGCGGTTTTTCGGTTAACGTTTCACCGCCCCATCGAAGACCCACGGTTTCAACCAACGTAAAATTGTTGACGAGCGGGCAACGTTTCACGTTATGCACGCGGGTGCCAATTTTGGCCAATCCGAGCGCTCGGAAGTGGGCTGAGCCATGTCCTCAGCCAATCAGCGACGCCCATTTATGAGCGTTTAGACCTCAACTGGATTTGTTAACTAATAGGGTTTTTTTCCCCTTTTTTCTGGCAACAAAACTGATACTTTTTGCAAGGAATCATGTTTACATTAACCACAATACTTGCAGTCAAATGCAAACAAAAAACAATACTCTGATAATTTATGCATTGTCCTTGAAACTGATTGGTCCACACATTTTTGTTTGCATTTGACTGCAAGTATTGTGGTTAATGTAAACATGATTCCTTGCAAAATGTGTCAGTTTTGTTGCCAGAAAAAAGGGAAAAACCCTATTAGTATATTTTGGTACTGGCAAAGGAGATCCCATGATGGATTTGTTAAGATTGTTTCTATTGCGTTTTCTGTTTTGGCAGTGGAAACAGCCTCTCTTCCAGACTCATGTAATGTCTGTTTTCGATTAACAGTTATTTTGGTTGACTGTAGTTTTCGTGTAACGGATTAAAAACGTCAACCCAGGAACGACTCAAATGATATTTTCACTCGTGGAACAGAAACCCCTTGTTGGTGGCGTTTATTATCACAGGAAATGAAATCTCTTCATGTGGTTTCACGATCTGTGGGCAATGTCAGTCTGTGGGCAGTGTTAGTCTGTGGGCAATGTTAGTCTGTGGCAATAATAGTCTGTGGGCAATGTTAGTTTATGGGCAATGTTAGTCTGTGGGCAATGTTAGTCTGTGGGCAATGTTAGTCTGTGGGCAATGTTAGTCTGTGGGCAATGTTAGTCTGTGGGCAATAATAGTCTGTGGGCAATGTTAGTCTGTGGGCAATGTTAGTCTGTGGGCATAATAGTCTGTGGGCAATGTTAGTCTGTGGGCAATGTTAGTCTGTGGGCAATGTTAGTCTGTGGGCAATGTTAGTCTGTGGGCAATGTTAATCTATGGCAATGTGAGTCTATGGGCAATGTTAGTCTGTGGGCAATGTGAGTCTATGGGCAATGTTAGTATGTGGGCAATGTTAATCTGTAGGCAATGTTAGTCTATCTCTATTTGAGCCAGGTCCTTTCTTAAATATGTCAGCGACCACGGCCTTCCTTCTATTGAGCTCTGTCCACGACATTTACTCAAGAACTCCGCATTGGATTGCCCTCCGGTTACACCCAAATCTTGAAATCGCTCACGAAACCCGGCCTCCTTGCGGCGCCTATAACGTGCCCAGTCAAGTGAATGTATGACTCGGGACTCAAAACCACCGTATCTGCAGCTCTGCCCAGTGCCCCAACGAGCCGGAGTCTGCCCCCCTCGCCCACCCTCCTCGACTGTGCCCGGCGTTGCCGGATCGGTACAACGCTACTGCCGGGTCGAGCGGCGCTGAGACTCACGGCGGCGGGGAGACCTTGGCCCGGCAGTCATCCTGCGTCTGCTCGTCGGCCTTCCACGTGATCTGTGGAGAGAGAGGACCCACAGGACCAAGCCTTAAAGAGCGAACGTGCCAATGTTGTGCAAACGTTGGGGGATGACTTTCGCCCAACGTTCCATGTTTACTGGGGGTCCGTGTCTAGAACGGTGTCATATTCTTAGGTTTTTTCGGTAAAGTCACGCGGGAGACGTTGCGTTACCTACGTGACTTTACCGACAAAACCTAAGAATATGAATCCTTGCAGTCACGAAAGCTTCAAATCTGGAATAGAATGGTGTCCCCTGTCTCCCTCAATCCCCAACCCCCTGGGTCCCCCCCGTCTCTCTTTGTCCCCCCCCGTGCCCCGGGTCCCCCAGCTACNGGGGGGGAGGGGGGTNGGGGGGGTCCCCCCCAACTCACGGCGGGTGGAGCTCGCGGGAGACGTTGCGGGCGTCCAGGGCGAGGATGGCGTCGCGCGCGCCCACGTAGAGCGCCGAGCGCTGCGGCACCAGCAGCAGCGCCGACGCGTCGGGCACGGCGCGGAAACTCATCGCCGCCTCCTGCGCCAGCTCTGCAGGGGTGGGGGAGGGGCAACAGTTTTGTGGGGGGGGGAGGCGGAGTAAGTGAGGCCCTTGCAGTGACAGAAGTAACTGACGGCGCTAGAAATAGAGACGCAGCACCGCAGCCGCACCGAATTCTCTCATCGCCTGCGTAGCAGGAGACGAGCGAGAGGGCGGCCGGCGTTGCTGACATTCGCCGAGCTCTGCGGTCCTCTCTGTACGCGAAGGCGGCGTGGGGCCAATTCGTGACAGCCAGAGCACCCGGGAGAAAACCCATTGCGTTCGACGGGGCAGCACGCTCCTGTACGGATGCAAGTGGTGAAGTACACGTTCGCTGGACCGCGTTCTCGCGGCGAGCGAGGGCCGTAGCACCTCCGTGCCCACGGGTAGGAAGTAAGGGAGTGTCGCAACATCTCCGTGCGAGCCACCAGAAACCCTCGCCGCTGCGTCCACTGCAAGGCCGTGGACAGCGCCCCCTCTAGAGATGGGCGGCACCCACACTTTACCCGACCGCTCGCAACCTGCCTCCGAGTGACCCTGCGCACTCATTTCACTATGGATAAATAACTGCTGAGTCGTCGTCCTAACGGCGCGGGGGTAGGGGAGGCGTTCTTGCGATTTGTCGCGTTTGTGTTGTGTGTGTATTTGTGTGTGTTTGTTTGTGGGGGAGCGGTGGCGCAGTGGTTAGCGGACTGCGCTACGAACCCGGCGACTCGGGTTCGATTCCCGCTCACGGCCACCAACACCGGTGACGATTATCTGAACCGGTTCTGGGCCTCCCCTAGGTTGACTCAGCCTCAAATGAGTACCTGGTGTGGTGTGCAAACATCGCCACTAGGGAGACAAAGGCGGCTGGGTGTGGTGTTGCCCACCCACCCCCTCGTGTGCCGTGCCAGCCTTTATAGGTGCTGCTCACTAACAGCACTTGCCCCTACAGTCTGTTAAGGCTATACGGGGGATCTTTGTCTTTTCATTTTGTTTGTGTGTGTTTGTTGTAACTTCCCTGATCCGCCCCGAACTGGACATCTGTGAAAAAAAGATCCTCACAGCTAATCGGATTTCTCCTCCCGTCCATCAACACAGATTCTGTTTGTGAACAAACGTGCACCATTGTTACAATCTGCCGGCCGGGAGATAATACTGGGAATGCAAAACAAACCCGCCCCGATATTAACCAAAATAAAGACCACGTGGTGGTGCGTGCGTGGGGGAGACGTGCAAGACACNGGGGGGGGGTGCGTGGGGACACGTGCAAGACACGGGGGGGGTGCGTGGGGACACGTGCAAGACACGGGGGGGGGGTGCGTGGGGACACGTGCAAGACACGGGGGGGGGTGCGTGGGGACACGTGCAAGACACGGGGGGGGTGCGTGGGACACGTGCAAGACACGGGGGGGGTGCGTGGGGACACGTGCAAGACACGGGGGGGGGGGTGCGTGGGGACACGTGCAAGACACNGGGGGGGGGGGTGCGTGGGGACACGTGCAAGACACNGGGGGGGGGTGCGTGGGGGTGCGTGGGACACGTGCAAGACACGGGGGGGGGGTGCGTGGGGGGTGCGTGGGACACGTGCAAGACACGGGGGGGGGTGCGTGGGGACACGTGCAAGACACGGGGGGGGGGTGCGTGGGGACATGTGCAAGACACGGGGGGGGGGTGCGTGGGGACACGTGCAAGACACGGGGGGGGGGTGCGTGGGGACATGTGCAAGACACGGGGGGGGTGCGTGGGGGAGCGTGGGGACATGTGCAAGACACGGGGGGGGGTGCGTGGGGACACGTGCAAGACACGGGGGGGGGGGTGCGTGGGGACATGTGCAAGACACGGGGGGGGTGCGTGGGGGAGCGTGGGACATGTGCAAGACACGGGGGGGGGGTGCGTGGGACACGTGCAAGACACGGGGGGGGGGGTGCGTGGGGACACGTGCAAGACACGGGGGGGTGCGTGGGGGTGCAAGACACGGGGGGGGGTGCGTGGGGACACGTGCAAGACACGGGGGGGTGGGGAGCGTGGGGACATGTGCAAGACACGGGGGGGGGGGGTGCGTGGGGACACGTGCAAGACACGGGGGGTGCGTGGGGTGCGTGGGACACGTGCAAGACACNGGGGGGTGCGTGGGGTGCGTGGGGACACGTGCAAGACACNGGGGGGGGGGTGCGTGGGGACACGTGCAAGACACGGGGGGGTGCGTGGGGACACGTGCAAGACACGGGGGGGGGTGCGTGGGACACGTGCAAGACACGGGGGGGTGCGTGGGGTGCGGGGGGGTGCGTGGGGACACGTGCAAGACACGGGGGGGGGGTGCGTGGGGACACGTGCCAGACACGGGGGACTGTGCCCTGTCCTCACCATCGTAGGATATCTTCACTCTTGGCACGGCGAGGAATTCCTGGGCCTGTGACCCCACAGCGGCGGCGGCGGCAGCATCGCCGTGAGGGTGAGGAGAACAACGGGGAGGTGGTGCTTGGCCATGGCGGAGCGAGGAGGAGGTTGGTGGTCACCTCTGGCTGCAGGTCCCCGCCCAACACATCCCCTACCCCTCGGGAGGTGGTGGGGGGGGTCAGGGGTCAGGGATTGAGGGGACCCGGCTGGAGCCCCGTGCCTGCGAGCGGGAGGAGGGCGGACGGGGGGGGGGTGTCGCGGAGTCACCCACGTGGAAAAGAGACGCAGCTTCTGCCGGCGGTGTGACTCATCTGCAAGCCACGTGGGCGAATTAAGAATTAATGTCGATGTGGGGGCAGGTAGGAGGAGGATGGGGGGGGAGGAAAAGGAGGGTGGGTNGGGGTGAGGAAGAGGGGGATGGCACGGGGGTGGCAAGGGGGGGGGGAGGTGTCACCTGTACATTTGGCAGGCGTGACTAACACACCTGGGGAAAGCGTTTGGCTTCCGATTGGTCAATATTCCGGGGACATCGCGAGCCATCGCCACTGGCGACGCTGTCGCGAATCACTGCCAACGTCTAACATCGGATCAGCTGAAGCCTCCCGTGAGTCACGTGACTTGCGTGCGCCCCCGCCCCTCCCCACCACTCTGGACCCACGTCACCGCCCACTGTGAAAACAGACGCCGCTGTTGATGCTGCTGCTCCGTACAGATGCAGCAGCATCGAGGCCCTCGGTGGTCTCTATCATCTCTCACCTCTCTCAGCTCTCCTCTCCTCTCCCGATCCCCGTTCCTCCCCCATCATTTCCCCTCCAATTCCCCGTTCCATCTCTTCCCTCTCCCGTTCCTTTTATTTTTCCCCCAATGCGTGACGCCCTTGACTCGGCTCTCCTTCCCGCGGTGGAAGCCTATAGGCTTCACAGTTGCCCGTTACAATTACGACCATTTATCAACATGATAATAGGTTTTCCCATTTTTTTCTGGCAACAAAACAGCTGTGTTAAGATGTTAAAACACCAAACTGAAACCTTTTACAAGGAATCGTGTCTGCATTAACCACATTACTTGTGGTCAGAGTGCAAACAAAAACATACTCTGATAATATAAAAAAGAAGGCTTTGATCATATTTTGGTGCTGGCAAAGGGGGTTAGAGCGTGTAAATAAATGTGCCGTTAAACCCGCCACCACCCGACACAGCTAATTTAGTGCAAGCGAGTGAGTTTGGAGAAGGTGAGAGTGGTGAGTGTCCCCCGCCCCATCATCTCATCGTCGTTAAATATTAAAATTAACGTTACGTTCATTTGCGTACGATTGCATTGTTGTGCAATGTACTGTACTCGACGTTTCGTAGATAAGGGGCCGTCCATAAATGACGTCACGCGATTTTGGACGATTTTTGACCCCCCCCCCTCTCGGTCACACGGCGTCACAAAAAGTCAGATCCCCCCCCCCTCAAATATGACGTCACAAACCATATTTCCATTTTGAAAATAAAACATGCTTCAAATCGCTTAAAACTTATGCCATTGTAGCGCGTATTTAATGTGGCTCTGCACTCTATGTTTTATTTTATTATTTTATTACTTCCCTTCTACGTGACTTTACCGAAAGAACCAAGAAAATAAAATAATTCTCACGACGTTTCGGCCGCAACGCAAGCAGCCGTCCTCAGGTGAAGACCAGGTCGGACGGCTGCTTGCGTTGTGGCCAAAACGTCGTGAGAATTATTTTATTATGTTTTTTTATTTTACTACTTCCCTTCTACGTGACTTTATTATTACTTCCCTTCTACGTGACTTTACCGAAAGAACCAAGAAGATGAATCCCTGCAGTCACGAAAGCTTTAAATCGAACCCCCCCCCCCCTCGTCCACACATCGTCACAAATGTCTGACCCCCCCCCTAGGTGCGTGACGTCATTTATGTACGGCCCCTAAACGGGCAACTGAGTTCAGCTGCGACGAGTCTGACCCCTGACCCCGATGACCCCCGTTGGTCTCCCTGAACTATACCGACCACGAGGTTGTTTCAGGAACCGAATCTTCGTGGCGGGTTGACAATGGGATCACTGCCGCGTTGTGGAACTTCTTTAAAACCATGATAATCGCGTGGGGGTGGGGGGGGGGGGTTGCGGAAACATTCCTGATGCCACGATATTCTTGGGGCTTTTGGTAAAAGTCACGTAGATAGGTTCAAAGAAAATAACAAACAAAAAACTACGACGTTTTGATCTCAACATCTTCCTGATGACGATGATCGCTTGTCGAAGTTTTTTGTTACGAACGAATCTACGTGAAATTTCGATTTAAAGCTTTTGTGACTACAGTGATTCGTCTTCTTGGTTCTTTCGGTAAAGTCACGTAGAAGGGAAATAATAAAATAAAAAAACAAAATCATTCTCACGACGTTGCCGAGCGTGGTGGTGTTCATTCAGACTGTCGTTCCGACAGAACTGTTCTTCACCTGAGGATGGCTGCTTGCGTTGTGGCCGAAACGTCGTGAGAATTATTTTATTATGTTTTATTTTTGTTATTTTATTATTTCCCTTCTACGTGACTTTACCGAAAGAAGCAAGAAGATGAATCTACGTGACTTTTACCGAAAGACCCAAAGAATATGAATTCCTGCACTCACGAAAAGCTTTCAGTCAAGATCGTATCACCGATGCCGTCATCACCACCACGCGTGCCGTTTTGCCTGCTTGTTGCTAATACAAATTCCAGGGCGTGCGAGAGTGCATCACCTGGGTACACGTGCGGTGCGAAAGAAGTTCGGCATACACGCACACAGCTCATGTACACGCTTCCAGTTGCTCTGGGTACAGATGCGCGCTTGTGTGTCGCTGAGACGATTTGACTGACTGGCTTTGCCAAGACGCCCCGTGTAGCCTTAACAGACTGTTGGGGCAAGTGCTGTTAGCGAGTAGCAGCACCTATGAAGGCTGGCACTGTGGCACACGAGGGGGTGGGTAGCCAGCACCACGCCCGGCTGCCTTTGTCTCCCCAGTGGCGATGTTTACACACTGCACCAGGTACTCATTTGAGGCTGAGTCGACCTAGGCAAGGCCCAGCACCGGTTCAAATAATCGTCACCGGTGTTGGCCGTGAGCGGGAATCGAACTCGGGTCGTCGGGTTAATAGCGCAGCGCGCAAACCGCCACGCTCCCCACGAACCACCACCATCACAACCACCATCACCGCGGCAAACATCGTCTCCGCCTGCATCACCAGCATCAACACTACCACCACCTTCACTATAACCACCAGCATCAGCACGACCTCAACCACCATCACCCACCACCAGAGAAGCCGGCTCCCGTCTCTCGCCCTCACCTTAACGCGCGAGACGACGCTCATGCCGGCCCCGACTTTCAATGTCTCTCTCTCAATGTCTCTCTCCCTCTCAATGTCTCTCTCCCTCTCAATGTTTCTCTCCCTCTCAATGTCTCTCTCCCTCTCAATGTCTCTCTCCCTCTCAATGTCTCTCTCCCTCTCAATGTCTCTCTCCCTCTCAATGTCTCTCTCCCTCTCAATGTTTCTCTCCCTCTCAATGTCTCTCTCCCTCTCAATGTCTCTCTCCCTCTCAATGTCTCTCTCCCTCTCAATGTCTCTCTCTCTCAATGTCTCTCTCTCTCAATGTCTCTCTCCCTCTCAATGTCTCTCTCTCTCAATGTCTCTCTCCCTCTCAATGTCTCTCTCTCTCAATGTCTATCTCTCTCTCAATGTCTCTCTCCCTCTCAATGTCTCTCTCCCTCTCAATGTCTATCTCCCTCTCAATGTCTATCTCTCTCTCAATGTCTCTCTCCCTCTCAATGTCTCTCTCCCTCTCAATGTCTCTCTCGCCTCACGCTGGCTGATTGCGAGCGCCACCCTATACCCCCCCTCTCCTTTCCCCCACCCTACTAGGGGGGTGGGGAGGCACGGGCGGCGGCTCCGTGTCTCGTCTCACCTGCGAACTCACCTGCCTACCTGCCCGCTTCCTCACCTGGCCTGCCGAGGCCAGTCGATGGCCTCCTTTACCTGCCCAGCTTCTCACCTGCGGAGCGCCCCGCTGATCTCTTCCCTTGGCTGCTTTACCTGCCCGGTGACCTCCTCCTACCGCTCACCTGTTTACCAACCCGCTCACCTGCTTGTTTACCTGGTCACCTGTTTGTCTCCATACCTGGGGCTGCTCGTTGCTGCTGCTCGCTGCTGCTGCTCACCTAGGCGCGCGCCTCCAGCTCTGCACGCGAGCGTCGCAGCGTGGGCGGGGGTGAGGGGCGGGGGGTGAGGGGCGGAGATCCCACCCCCACTAACCCCCACTACCTGCCCACTAACCCCCCACCCGCTCACTAACCCTCCCACTAACTCCCCCCCTACTAACCCCCCTCACTAACCCCCCTCACTAACCCCCTCCCACTACCCCCCACCCGCCCACTAACCCCCCACCCGCCCACTAACCCCCCACTACCTGCCCACTAACCCCCACTACCTGCCCACTAACCCCCCACCCGCTCACTAACCCTCCCACTAACCCCCCCCTACTAACCCCCCTCCCACTACCCCCCCACCCACTAACCCCCCCACCCGCCCACTACCCCCCCCACCCACCCACCCTCCCACCCCTCCCACCCCTCCCACCCATCCACCCCACTCTCCCACCCACGCCTCTTCTCGCTTCGCCTCCACCCGTTTAGGGCGTTTATCCTCCTCCCGCTCCTCCCACCAAGCCTCCTCGGGAGCGATGGAGGGCGTCAGGGAGAGGGTTGACATGTATAGAGGGTCAGGATATAGAGGGTCATGGGGTGGGAATGCANGGGTCTTGGGGGTCAGGGGGTAGGGCTGTAGGAGGGAGTGGGGGTATGGATATAGGGGCTTATGTGGTAGTGTGTAGAATGATCTTTATTCATCCTGGAGGAATCCGATGAGCTATGAAGCTCTTTTTAAACAGTTGTCCGGTAAGGGGTCAGGGGTAAGAATGTAGGGGGTAGGGGCTCAGGAGAGGGGGGGAGACAGGAATTCAGGGGCGTGGTGGGATGAGCTGCACGTATGGGCATGGAGGTCGTCTCGCGATGCTATCGGAGCCGCCGTGTTCTGGTTTCAAAAGACCATGGCGCCTCCTCCTCCTCACCGCCCCCCCTCCCCACCACGTGCCCGCCCACCACGTGACCTTTCTGATCATTTCTCAAACACCACGTGGCCTGGCAGGGTGGTGCAGGGAGGAGAGATTCAGAGAGGAGTAGGAGATGCAGGGAGGAGAGGGAGATGCAGGGAGGAGTGGGAGATGCAGGGAGGAGTGGGAGATGCAGGGGGAGTGGGAGATGCAGGGAAAAGTGGGAGATGCAGGGAGTAGGAGATGCAGGGGGAGTGGGAGATGCAGGGAGGAGTGGGAGATGCAGGGAGTAGGAGATGCAGGGAGTGGGAGATGCAGGGAGGAGTGGGAGATGCAGGGAGTAGGAGATGCAGGGAGTGGGAGATGCAGGGGGAGTGAAGGATGCAGGGATGAGTGAGAGGAGTGGGAGATGCAGGGAGTGGGAGATGCANGGAGTGGGAGATGCAGGGAGGAGTGGGAGATGCAGGGGGAGTGAAGGATGCAGGGAGGAGTGAGAGGAGTGGGAGATGCAGGGAGTGGGAGATGCAGGGAGGAGTGGGAGATGCAGGGAGGAGTGGGAGATGCAGGGGGAGTGAAGGATGCAGGGAGGAGTGGGAGATGCAGGGAGGAGTGGGAGATGCAGGGAGGAGTGAGAGGAGTGGGAGATGCAGGGAGGAGTGGGAGATGCAGGGGGAGTGAAGGATGCAGGGATGAGTGAGAGGAGTGGGAGATGCAGGGAGGAGTGGGAGATGCAGGGAGGAGTGGGAGATGCAGGGAGGAGTGGGAGATGCAGGGAGGAGTGGGAGATGCAGGGGGGAGTGAAGGATGCAGGGATGAGTGAGAGGAGTGGGAGATGCAGGGAGGAGTGGGAGATGCAGGGAGGAGTGGGAGATGCAGGGAGTGGGAGACGCAGGGAGGAGTGGGAGATGCAGGGAGGAGTGAGAGGAGTGGGAGATGCAGNGAGGAGTGGGAGATGCAGGGGGAGTGGGAGATGCAGGGAGGAGTGAGAAGAGTGGGAGATGCAGGGAGTGGGAGATAAAGGGGAGGAGTGGGAGATGCAGGGAGGAGTGGGAGATTCAGGGAGGTGCCCTAAACCAGTTTGACACCAAGGGCCGAGAGGGAATGTGGGACAGGATAAATGTTGGTCGACATGGGGAGCCAGTTCTCTCGTGGGAGAAGCAGGGGGGGGGGGATCAACCAATCCTTGCCTCCCTACCTAACCCCCGCCCCTCCATCCCTGCAGGTATGGGCCGGGAGTTCCCGGTAAGCAGAAGTAGCCTCGCCTGTCTGGTTCCCCGGGTCTCCCACACCTTTACGTAAAATAAAACATCGATCAAAGCCACCACCCCCTCTCGCGAAGGGCGTCTGACCGGCGGCGTGGAAGAGTAGGCCAACAAATACACCACCCTGGTCTAGTAGGGCGGNGGGGGGGCTCTTAGAGCGGGGGGCCACGTCAATTTTGCGCGGCTGCATCTCGACGGAGCACGGCCGACCCGACCGAACGAAGGGGAAGTGACACAGATTCTGAAAGCTCTTGGCCGATACCTGCCGGGGACGATCGCGAATCTTCGCGCGGACAAAAGCGATAATTGAAATGTCTATTTGCGGCTCCGGGTAGGAGGGGGGGGTGTAATGAGAGGTTGCCACACTCGGTACGTAGGCCCCAAAAATGGCTCGGTTGTAACGCCACCCTCCCCCTCTCCCTCAGGGTGGCGGATGCTAATAGTGATTATTTAGCGGCGTTAAGCGCCTCGATTAAAAATATCTCCGACGGCAAGGTCACCTTGGCGATGAATGATGGGGAAAACAATATGCCATGAAGTTAGGGCGACCGGAGTACATTTGACAATGTCAAATTATGATCACATTGTCAAATGTAGAGACGTGAAACTGCGGGAGAAGATGGACATGGAACTGTGGGGCCGAGAGAACGGCCGCTCTCTGTCCTCCAAGCTACCCGTGCCCTCGGTAGGCCGCTGGTGGCCAGGGATTCATGTCTCTCCATATTTTTCCGGAACCTTGCGCGAGCTTTCAACAGCGCGAACAACTTCCTGCTGGGTAAAAAAAAATGCTTTTCGTAAAAAACAACAATCAATGAGAAAATGTAAACTTTTATTTTAGCCACGTAAATGTAATATTTTTTGTTTTAAGTCATTCCTTGAAATGCATGAAGATTACTGCAACACTTAAAAACGCAGGTACCGCGCGGTTAACACGATGCTTAGTCAGTTTTATTTGTTGAGGACTTTATCAGCCAAGGGTGTCATCAGCGAAGTGTTTCATCAGCGAAGGGTTTTATCATCTAAGGGTTTCATCAGCGAAGTGTTTCATCAGCGAAGGGTTTTATCAGCGAAGGGTTTCATCAGCGAAGGGTTTTATCAGCGAAGGGTTTCATCAGCGAAGGGTTTTTATCAGCGAAGGGTTTCATCAGCGAAGGGTTTCATCAGCAAAGGGTTTCATCAGCGAAGGGTTTTATCAGCGAAGGGTTTTATCAGCGAAGGGTTTTATCAGCGAAGTGTTTCATCAGCGAAGGGTTTTTATCAGCGAAGGGTTTTATCAGCCAAGGGTTTTATCAGCCAAGGGTTTCATCAGCGAAGGGTTTCATCAGCGAAGGGTTTTATCAGCCAAGGGTTTTATCAGCCAAGGGTTTCATCAGCGAAGGGTTTCATCAGCGAAGGGTTTTATCAGCGAAGGGTTTTATCAGCGAAGTGTTTCATCAGCGAAGGGTTTCATCAGGGAAGGATTTTATCAGCGAAGGGTTTTAACAGCGAAGAGTTTTTATCAGCGAAGGGTTTCGGTTTCCGGGTTGGGACGAGTTTATGTAAAGCGTCGTGAGGCCGGCCGCGTGCGAACAGTGCCGTGCACAACCACCGCTCTCGTGGCGGCGCGTGGGTGGTGTTTGGTGTTTGGACTGCGCAACGAAAACGCGACGGAGCAGGCGCGGTGCCCCGGGCGAAGGCGTTCCCCTCCCACCCCACCCCGCCCCCCCCATCGGGGAGCGACGTGGGGATCAGGGGGGCGACGTGGAGATCGGGGGGCGACGTGGGGATCGGGGGAGGCGACGTGGGGATTGGGGGGGTGGGCAGGGTGCACGCACGCCGCCGAGTTTGCGCCGTTCAGCAGGGACCGCACGGTGTTGCCCGACGTTTCGCCCCACGTGCCGGCAGCGTCCTCGGGTTGTTGCTGTGCCGATCCCCCACCGTGTTTTGTTTTGGGGGGCAGGGGCCGGTATTGCCGTGCGCTGTTCAGGAACTGCAGAGCTCAAAGTGGGTGCAACGAGACGTCGGGCATCGAGTCCCCAACAAACCGATGACGCGTCGGAGAGGTGCGCGGCACAACCGCCATAGTCACATCGTTGCCACTGTCACGACTGTCGGCATTGTCTTCATCACTGTCATCGTCACCATCGTCGTCATCGTCACAACAGTCATCGCCGTCGGTGGCGTCACCGTCACCGTCACCACCGCTGCGGTAAACGTGGGGACTGCCAGGGGCCATCCTGCGGTGTCCGGTCTCTTCTCACGGCCGGCTGGGCACGCACAGGAAAGTCCGGTTTGTGGGGATGGTGGTGAGCGGTNGGGGGGGGCCAGGTGAGTTGATTTTCGCGCAGAACCGGTTGGTGCTGTTGACAAGTGGTGGCCAATGGGGACAGCCCCCCCCCCCCCCCCCCCCCCCCCCCCCCCCCCCCCGTGCGCATGGGGAGGTGTGGGTGTTGGGTGTCGGGGAGCGGCGGCGCAGTGGTTAGCGCCAAAGCGCTACGAACCGGCAACACCCACGCTGTGACGGCTAACGTCGGAGCGAGCGATGCCTCAACCGGTCCTAGGGCCTCCCCTGGGTCGACTCGGCCAAGGCGGCCTGGTGTGGTGTCGTGGTGTCACCCACCCCACCCCACGAGCGCCGCGCCGCTCCCAATAGACGCTCGCAAACAGCACTTGCCCCAACAGTGCCGTGCAGGCTGCAAGGGTGAGGGGTTTGCCTTTGCGTTGAAGCGTGTGCACCAGGGTAGGCTTGTGCCACGTGACGCCGGGTGCCATGTGGGACTAACGCGGAAGCATCCATTGTTCCCGGCTCGATTGGGGAGGGGGGGGGCATCTCCGAATCCCTCCAGGGCTGCCGGTCGTCGTGCGGAGGGCGGCGGGCGCTCCGCTGCAGGCGCGAGATCTGCGACCCTGCACCACCCCTGTGGGGAGAACGTGCAGACGTCAGCCCAGCCTGGCTTCACGCAGGCTAGGTGGTAGGGATGTACCACGTGGGCGGGTCGCGTGGGGGTGTACCACCTCGGTCGAGGAGGGGGGGGTGTTCCTCTTCCCACAGGAGGGCAGTGTGGGGTGGGGGCGAGGTCAGGTGTCGCTCGGCGACCTCTTCAGTGAGACGAGGACGCAGTTCCGAGGGGACAGCGTGGGGTCAAACAGCGGCACCAGGAAGCTCTCAAAGCCTGCAATGGGGGAGGAGGACATAGGGCAGAGATCGAGACAAAATACGCTGAGAGGGCGCAAAGATCTCCCGTATAGGGTCTGATTAAAAAAAAAGTGTGTTTCGGAAAGTATCGATGGCAAGTAAGACACCGATGAAAAGCCAGCACCGCACACGAGTGGGCGGGTGGCCAACACCACGCCCCGCTGCCTTTGTCTCCCTCAGTGGCGATGTTTTCGCACCGCACCAGGTACACGGTGGTTCAGGCTGAATCGACGGCTAGGAGAGTACCGGAGGCAGCTCCAAAATACCTTCGCCACGGCTATCGGTCGCGAGCGGGGCATCGAATCCAGGGTCGCCGGATTCGCGGCGCTACCGCTCGCCACCGCGGGACAGATCCACTTGGACGCGGACGCGTGCGTGTACGGGCCTGTGGCGTGAGCTGCGTTGTTGTTGTTACCAAGCCTGAGTCAGCGCGTCACCGCTCCGTTACGCAACCGTGAACTCCCGTCGCCTGGCGCCCCCTCCTGGTCTCATGCAGGGTGCAGCAGCGGCGTGCAGGGAGAGCGTTGTGCGGGTGCAGGGAGGAGAGTGCAGGGAGGAGAGTGCAGGGAGGAGAGTGCAAGGAGGAGAGTGCAGGGAGAGTGCGGGGAGAGTGCGGGGAGAGTGCAGGGAGAGTGCAGGGAGGAGAGTGCAGGGAGGAGAGTGCAGAGAGGAGAGTGCGGGGAGGAGAGTGTCCGCACCCTGCTCGTGCAGGTAGAGCGAGCGGTCGAGCAGCACGAGCGACTCGACCAGCGGCGCCAGCGCCAGCGCCAGCGTGAAGAAGGCGAGGGTCCGGCCCTGCTGGCCCAGCGCCGCCCGCACGCGCTCGCCGTCGCCCGCGCCCAAAGGCGCCAAACCCAGCCGCGCGAGGCCCAGCGCCGCGTACCTGGGGGGGGGGGCACGGGGAAGAGGCTGCGATGAGCAACTGGGCGCACGTAGCGCCGGTAACTGCAGTCGCCCTCCAGCGACAACGGAGGGCAGAGGAGCGGCGCTCGCCGTTGCGAGCGGGGCGCAGGGCGATAGAATGCAGCGTGGTGGCGCAGTAGGGAGCAGAGCTGGTGGTGCATCTGCCGGTCGTCTCGGTCAGTCAACCCGTGGCACCTGGGTCTGTCCCGTGACCAGCCAGCAGTGAGCCTTCGACACTTCACGTGGCCTCAAGGCGCACCAAGCTTGGCACAGGCGTCGTGGCGACGTCACCGCCACTTACTGGTAAAAAGTGATTGTACTTGCTCAAGCTCAGCAGGTGACCCCCCCACCCAACCGTGCGACCCCCTACCCCCTCCCCCATGCCCACCCCACCCCCCACGTACTCGCTGAACTCCAGGCGGTGCGCGTGTTTGATGGGACGCACCGGCGCGCGAGCCAAGTCACGCCGCCGATCGCGGATCAGGATCTCGAGGGCGGCGCGGTGTGCGTGGATCCGCAGGGCGGCGGCGGCAGCGCCGTCGTCGCCGGCGGTGAGCCGCTCGGCGTGATCCTCCAGCCCGTGGCACGCCAGCTCGCGCCAGCGGTACGGCAGGTCGTGGCCCGGCAGGGCCGCCAGCCACGAGCTCATGGGGTAACCGGGTTCTGCGGAGAAGGGGGCGCGAGGTGTGACGTGCAACGGTGGCAAGATGTTAACTACATCACCTGGTGTGCAGGAGGTCGTGGGTTCGTTCCCGACCCTGATGCCTGCTGCTGTATATTTTGAGTTTGCGTGTCTCTCTCTCTTCCCGTGGTCGTGTGGATTTTTCTCCGGGTCCTCCAGTTTTTCCCTCCGCATTTAGAATCAACATGATGCGTTCGGAGTATTTGGCTGCTATACATTTCCACAAGATGATAAGCCACTTCGTTGAGCTATCAGTTGTGGCCAGGTTGCTTCTTAAAAAGATCTACTATTTAATGGGCCATATCTGGAAAAAATAAAAAGTTTTAGTAGTCGAGCATACCTCTCGCAAGGGCTGCGGTAACTAGACAATCACTACCTTAATTTGGTGTGATGTTTTATCTGACTTAGTTTTACTTTGAATAGTTCAAAAGTCATTTGACAAAGTCAACTTATGTTATGTGCAGTGTTTTTATTTCTCCTGCAACTCAGTTGTGCTGCTCTCATTTTGTAATTGCTGTCCTTGTATTTTGTTTTAATGCCTCTGTTATTTTTGGTGACTCAGTTTTAGGAGAGGGGGCATTTGCACGTACGGAGCAACGGGGGGAGGCTCGCGAAACTGTGGGAGTGCGTCGTCGGCCACGATCTATCCGCTGCTGGATGAACGGATCAAGGCCTCCCCAACTGTAGGCATCTCTCCTCTCGCATTCTAGTGATTAGACAACACCGACGTGGGCCCTTGCGAGCGGAAACGAGTCACCGTGGTGCTCACCACGCGCGGGCGTCCAAGCCGGGTCGCCCGGCTGCTGCTGCTGCTGCTGCTGCTCGCACGTCGACAGTTTCATGTAGCAGCAGGCGACCGAGGTGACGGCGCGGACGCACGGGCAGCGCACGAACAGGCGGAGCAGCGCGGCGCTCAAGTCCCCGCACGCATGCAGCCCCGTGAGCACCACGCCGGGCCCGTCCGCTGGCCCACATACCGGCGCGTCGATCGGCCCGTCGATCGGCCCGTCGGTGACCACCGAAGTCACCGCCGCTGCCGCCCCCCATCAGCTCTCCCGGGGAGCCCTTCCTCCGGATCGCCACAGATCGGACCGCCCGTGTCGCCGCTCCCTGGGCCCGGCGCGTCTCGCAGCAGCGCCACGAAGTGCTGCCAACTGGCGGTGGCGTCGGCGTCCACCCGGCCCACCCGGTGGCGCGGCGGCCTGACGGGGGCGGCGGCGTCGCCAGTGCCGCCGGCGGCCCGTGCTTGCGGGCCGCGGCCGCCAGGAGCTGGCGGTCGAGGCGGACGGCGGCGGAGACGAGGGCCGGGTCGGCCTCCACGGCCGTGACGCCCAGGCCCAGCCCAAGGCCCAGGAATCGGGAGAGGTGGCCCTGCGGCGTCACGCGGGCGGCGGGGTCAAGCGGGCGGCGGGGTCAAGCGGCGGCGGGTCACGCGGGCGGCGGGGTCAAGCGGGCGGCAGGAGCTCTGGGTGGGCCCTGAGTGAGGGTCAACGCAAGTCGAGCGTGTGGACGGCGCAGTGGGGAGCACAGGTGGTGCATCTGTCAGCCGTCTCGGTCAGCCTGACGTCACCGTTATTTAGTGGCGACTGGTGGATGTTGCTGCGGGTTAAGATTTGGATGTTGGTGAGGATGTGGGTTTGTGCTGATGACTGCTCACCTGTCCTGAGCCGACGTCCACCACCTCCTCGCACCCCACCTCATCGCACAGCTGACGCACCAACTGTCCGTGCCACACGCACACACACACATGCAAGCATGTCAGCCTCAGCTCGTGCATATTTGTGCGCGAATGGGGAGCAGCGGGACATTGGTTTGCGCATTGCGCTACGAACTCAGCAACCCGCGAATATACGTAAAAAAAATATCTGAACTTTGTCCCGGGCATCCCCTGGGTCAACTCGCACTTAAATGGGTACCTGAAGTTGTGTGCAAACATCCGCACTGGTAAGACAAAGGCGGATGATGTTGGCCATCCACCCCGCGAGTGCCGTTCCGGCCTTCATAGGTGCTCACTAATAGCACTTTTCCAAACAGCCTGTCAAGGCTAACATGGCGGGTGGATCTTTGTCTTTGTAGCACTCCTCACCATGCCCAGCCTCTGGATCTCGTGCTGCTTCTTTGGCTTTACGTGCACGCGGTACAGGTGCTGCAGCAGGGCGCTCTGGCAGGGGTTCTGCCTGAACTCCGGGGTCCCTCCCGTTGGCCCCGTGCCTCCCGCAGACCCCGTTACGCTCCCCCGCGGCACCCGAGGAAGCCGCAGCGCGGAGCACGCGGCGCGGAACGCGAGCAGAGACAGCGGCCACACGGTGGGCAGCCTGGGCGCACAGAGCGACGCGGAGACACGCGGTGGTGGGGGGTGGGTGGGGACACGCGTGGTGACACACAGAGCCATGTAGAACTTCACAGGGCCACACTCGCACGACACCACCAAGAACTACACGACATCTAAACTGAACTATTTTTATGTTAAACTGTGTTTATTTTACTAGGTAAGGCCCACTGGCTATATAGCTCTTTTTCAGAAGCGACCTGACCACAAATGATAGCGAAATAAAGTGGACAAATACTCTGAACGCACGTTGATTCGAAATGAGGAGGGAAAACACCGGAGGACCCGGAGAAAAATCTGCGAGTCAAACACACAAGCACAGGGAATCACATAGCTCCATGCGACGCAACATCACAAAGAACCATGCAGACCAATTAGGATCCGAATAAACTGCACTGCACCGCATGGCATCAGACGGAACGACTACACACAGATAATCACATGACACCACAGATAACCACAGACCACGCAGAACCTCGGAAACTACGTGGATTTCACAAAGACGCCTGCAACCACACGACACGATGCACAGTGAACCGCACAAGATCACGGAGAACTGCACGGAGAACCGCGCTTGACACCGCAGGGGCACGCCGTCTACGATCACTCGGAGCTCCCCGTGCGAGCGAAGCTGCGGGGGGCCATCTCCCGCTCTTACCCGCGCCGCTCCCCGCACAGCAGCAAGGAGCCCAGCTGGGCCGGCGTCAGCTGATCCAGAACCTCTCGCCACCGCGCTGGGAGCTTCTCCCAGTGGTTCTCCGTGAAGAATTCCTGGCGACACCGCGGACGTGCGGGTGGGGGGGGGCGTGGCGTGACGGACGGCGTGGCGCAGGAGGACACACAAACAAAAACCTAGGCCCGTATTCTTAGTCACGGCTTGGGCTGGCTCAAGCGAGCCGTGGCTCGTAGCCCTGCGCTTAACTGGGACCGCGCTCAGGATTTCTGCGAGCTGAGCCTTGGCCGAGCCGCTCTCTCACGCAGTTGTTGAAAGCAGGTGAGCGGCTCAAGCCTGAGCTGAGCCCGAGCGTTCGAATCAGTCGAGCTGCGACCAAGCACATGGCCCCCTTAGCAGTTAACACAAAGCAATCATTCACATCTTTGAACAGGTGGGAGCCCCCCACACTTTACCCACCACACGTGACCAGACGGTCGACTGTGGTGAAAGTATTTATACTGCTGGGTGGACACAGGTGGCGAGTGGTGGTGGTAGGTGGTGGAATTGAATAACTTGCCGCGTCGTTTCAGCTGCTGCGCCGGAGGGGGGGGGGCAGGGGAGATAGAACCGGCGGCGACCTCTGGATTGCGAGTCCAGCGCGCTGCTCCGTTACACCACCACCACCGCCGCCGTCGCCGTGGCGGCAGCGCCCGTTACACTAAACCACCCCGACTAAACGAGCGCCTTCTTGGTTCTATCGGTAAAGTCAGTAGAAGGGAAATAATAAAATTATAAAAATAAAACATAATAAAATACAATTCTCACGACGTTCGGCCACAACGCAAGCAGCCGTCCTCAGGTGAAGAACAGGCCTTTACCGAAAGAACCAAGAAGATTAATCCCTGCAGTCACGAAAGCTTTAAATCGAAACGAGCGCCGTTTGGGAGACGTGGAGGTGGACGTGCGGTAGGTACCACGATGTAGGCGTCCAGGATGTGGCGGTGCGCGCCCAGCATGCGGACGATGTGCGACGCCAGCTGCTGCTGCTGCCGCGCCGTCAGCTGAGTGTGGGACCCCGCGATCATTGCGAGCCTGGCACGAGCGCACCTCCGATTAGCACGGTTGGCTACGTGCAGTACGAAAAAGTTCAACGTACATACACACGTACGAGTGCACGGCAGGAACACGGCAACATGGGTCGGCGTCAGGCAATGGTGGTTAGAAACATGGCCGAGGGGTCCACCTATTCATTGGCAGCCATCCCTGGGCAGCACAAATTAAAGACGGCACAGACCCGCAAGCGGATATGTGTTGGTCTGCCAGTAGACTGCGATGTTGCTACTTGTTATTGCAGTTAAATAAATGTTTCAAATTTCGTAATTAATAATCAAGATTTTGGGTTATATCGCGTAAGTATAAATGTGTCGTAACTCTCCACCACCCGACACAGCCAGTAAGGTTCGTCACGGAAACAACGCGCCAATTAGTTTACTACTTCAGCCCACCGGTGTGTTGGAGAGTAAATCCACAACATTTACAATCTGAATACGACGTTTCACTGGTAATTACATCCAGCACCATCGGGCGATTTGCCAGAATAGTGAAATAATCCACCTGCTTCCGGTCTTAAACAGAACAGCAGGACGATGTCATCACTGAACCTATCAGGTGCAGAGATCAAAGGCGGAAGAGGGGGGTATTGTAATTATATAATATATTAGTAATTAATTCATTCGTATGTTTACTCTATAAGGAATTGTAGTTAAGATGTATTAGTTAATAATACGTTTCCAGGCCGCAATAAGCCTGTAGCTGTCAGAGCGGTTAATGTATATCTCCCAATTTCAATGCATTCACGAATTAGCATCGGCCAGTAATAAGTAGTTTTACACAACACTTCAACGTTATCAAAATCAATTGAGTCTCCTTGTTGGCAAGCATGTTCTGCAACTGCTGACAGTTGTGTTTGAGAGTATTTAATATTTATTTGGTGTTCTTTCAGTCTAATGCTAATCTTATAGCATCTGCCAGATACGCAATTAATCCGATACACACCTTCTGTTGTTAACTTACGCAATTCATCTTTAGTACAAGACACTATTTTTAGAATTGTGTGTACCGCATCTGCCACATACGCAATTCATCCGATACACACCTTCTGTTGATAACTTACGCAATTCATCTTTAGTACAAGATACTAGTTTTGGAATTTTGTGTACCGTGTCAAATCTTAATAAGATTTTTTTTCTTCCAAAACTCTACCTAATTTGTCAGTTACTCCCGCAATATATTATATTTTAATTGTTTTAATAACCTGATCACTTTCAGCAGTATTGCTGTTCAATCTTGGTTTGGCATTCAATGCTCTGTTAATTTGAGCACTATTGTAGCCATTTAATCATAGCGCTTCTTTGACATGTTTAATCTCTCTCCTAGACTTTCACCATCTGACACTGTTTAGCCCGATGTACTGGCGTATTGATGAGAGAGGATTTCTGTGCGGGGTGATGATGCGAATCTGCATTCAGATAGGCATCAGTGTGCGTTTCCTTTCAGTAAATGCTTTGTGTTATTTTACCATTTAGGCCGCGTCCGAGCAAAATATTCAGGAATGGGAGTCTGTTATACTGGTAGGAACCTCCTGGTTACACCAGCCCACAGGGGATTGTTGTGTCCGTTGTGCAGGGAGGGGAGGGTGGGGAGGAGCTGGGTGGGGAGGTGGGGAGGGTTGGGAGGGGCTGGGTGGGGAGGGGCTGGGTGGGAGGGTGGGGCTGGGTGGGGGTGGGGCTGGGTGGGGAGGGGCTGGTCACCCCGTGGTGCCCTTATAAAACTCAACGTTTAACCTACTCACGTCGGCTTGTGCCCGCCCTCACAGTCGGGCATATTTGCGGAATACACCACGCCGCCATTGACCTGGCCATTGACCAAGCAACCCAATGTTCCAACCAGCTCCCTCCGCAGGAATGTGTTCCTCCATTATTCTATGCCGGGTTTTGCAGATGTCGAAAATAAGTTGTTACCCTGTGGCCAGACAACCAAAGTGTTATACATATCAAACCAAGATGGTTTTAATGACCTGAAGCAGTCTCTTATTTTATGCAGATCGCAATAGCAGAGACAAATGCTCATTGCTGCCCCTTCCTTTTGTTAAAGAAATCACCTCTCCAAAAGAATAAGTGTTTTAGAATTGGTCGGCTAATTTGAAATATCTTTTGGTAAACTGTTTATTTACTTGCTATAATTTCATCCTTTAACGACCATAAATAGAGAAATTACATCAAATTACCGAATATAATGAGTTAAGTTTAATACTTTAACAATTAAAGATTTTCTGAATGTCTTATGAATGGATATCCCTGAGTATCTGTAGTTTAGTTAAATATTTTGATAATTTTTGTGGCAGGCCTATTGTACGTCTATGGGTCATAGAGATACCGATTTTATGAATCTTTAGAAACCTACAGTCTATGGTTTTGAGGCCCTTGGCTTAATTTGGTATTTCTCACCTTGAGAATTAATGAATTTGTAATGATTGTAGTGTTACGTTCTAAAATATTAGTTGAACCTACTCTTGGTTCTTTCGGTAAAGTCACGTGGGTGAAAATTAAATAATAATAAAAAATACAAATAAAATAAAAGTAACTAAATTAAATCACGACGTTTCGGAAGCAACACAAGGAGTTGACAAGAGCTGTTCATTACACAGCGTTATTTCTTTGTCCTACCTGATGACGGAGGCTTGTGTTGCTTCCGAAACGTCGTGATAATTGAGTTTTTTTCATTTTATTTTTATTATTTTTTATTTCACCTACGAAAGAACCAAGAGTATGGATCCTTGCAGTCACGAAAACTTCAAATCTACAATTAGTTGGATCTCATTTAATTTTAATATAGCTACTTTCCTCCGGTAAATCTTATCATAATTCGCTCGTGACATCACCACAGTTATGCGGCCTTTACCAGCTGCCAGAATGTGAATATCTTTATTTGTTTGAATCTCTATTCAGGCCTTTGCTTTGCTAAAGCTAATATTTATTTTTGGCCCTTTGCTATTCTCAATTATTTGGCAACTTTGTGCCTAGTCATCTCTGCCTCATCATGTGGAAGGTGTCTTACCGCTGATTCCACCTCAGCAATTATCTCATCTACTGGAATTGTACGTGGGGCAACGGGAAAGTTAAGACCTTTAGAGAGGACTGATACCATGTCGCTGGTTAAATCAGTGTGAGTTAAGTTAATTAAAGTTTAATTTTTCAATTGTTCGTGATTAGTTGGGAATTGTTTGTATGGAAGTCTCGAGAATATATTAATTTGGTTAGTTTTGGTTACGTTAAATACATTATCAGCCGATTGTTGTGTTATAGTGTCGGTTATATTCCAATAATGTATGGATACACTATTGCTGATATGCAAGCAGAAGTGCTTTAGAAATGTGAGACAATTCACTCCTGTTGTGCTATATTCTCTCTTGTGACAATCATTCGCGAGCTTTGTGTAGTATTTAGTTAGCTTTAACGCGATCTAACCCACAAACCTTTATTATGAATCAAATTGCTCGCAAACGCCTACATGTTTAATTTCGTAATGTTTTAAAACTGTCAAATTTGGGCCGTGACACCGGCGCACAATTGCCTCCTCCTTTTCGAATGTCACAGGTTCTTTAACGTCCTCCGTGAAGCAGATGGTCCAAGACTCAAGGGTGGCACAGTCGGGTTTTTACAATCGGGTTAATAGTCTTTTTATATTAAACCCGATCATCTGAGATTGGAGAACTCCGTTTAATTGGTTCTAATTGCAGAACCGCACTTCTCAACGATGGGCTTCATCCATTCCAAGCGAAGGAACTCACTGGCAGTGCCCACGATTGTGGAGAAGCTCGTGTTCATCAAGACCAACCTGCCCGCCGCATGTACGATAGCAGCACCGACGAGGAAGCAGCCTAAGCCTTGGATCAGAGTTTCGTATTCATTAAACCAGGTTTTAATTCCCCGAAATCGGGTTTAATTGTATTAAAGAAAAAACCCGATGCCTGCCGCTGGAAAAATCGGGTTTTTTCCACCCATGCCAAGAGTACATGCACCGTGGAGCTGAAGCCACGACATGAGCCCTTGTGCAGGTACCGCTAGGATAGTTGGAATGGCCACAGCTTGGGGAGGTCTTCATCTAGTAGTGGATTGATCATGGCTAAATTTCGATTTAAAGCTTTCGTGACTGCAGGGATTCATCTTCTTGGTCTTTCGGTAAAGTCACGTAGAATGGAAATAATAAAATAATAAGTTTTATTTTATTATGTTTTATTTGATTATGTTTTATTATTATTTATTATTTCCATTCTACGTGACTTTACCGAAAGAACCAAGACGATGATCTTGACTACTGATATTTTAAAACGGCTTCACGCAAACCCTGCAGCCACCTAGAGGTGCTGCATTCACCACGATGGCATGCACAGAAGATTCAAATCTTAAATTATTTTGAATTGCTTTGTGTTGTGTATTATAGTCCAGTTTTGCGTAGGGGCCGTCCATAAATGACGTCACGCACTGGGGGGGGGGTCAGACACTAGTGACGATGTGTGACGAGGGGGGGGGGTGAGAAATATGACGTCATATCAAAATGCGCAACTTTAAATATAAACAATACGTTCTACTTAATTGAATATAATTGTTATAACAACACTAATTTAGATTAATTTTCATGATTAATTATTTCAATTTACTGAGGTCACCTTTTATTTATTCCATGAAGGAGCATTTAGCTTCCCCGTCGGAGAATGGAGAAGCATAGATTTAGTTATTCAACATTTTAATGATTCTACCAGGGCTATTCATTCCATTTAGCTTAATTCTACTACAAAGTTTCAAGTATTTCTTTATAGTTATTACTTTTAATATATAATTATAAGAGAATTTCAATATAATATTCTGAACATCTGCAGTTTTAGGTAGACGATGAATATTTTCAAGTGAATTTTATGCTAAATTTCAGCGTTCCAATGCCTCCTTTTAATACGTGTTTTCGCCGACAACATCAGAGTGCAGCGCCACATTAAATACGCACTGCAATGACGATAGTTTAAAGCGATTTGAAGCATGTTTTATTTTCAAAATGGAAATATGCTTTTGGGGGAGGGGGCAGAGCTTTGTGACGTCATATTTGAGGGGGGTCTGAATTTTCGTGACGCCGTGTGACGAGGGGGGGGGGGTAAAAAATCGTCCAAAATCGCGTGACGTCATTTATGGACGGCCCCTAGCACCAGGACCCATATCTTACAGAGAGACTTTGCCTAGAACAGCTGGAAGTTCACCAGCATTGGTTCAAACAAGCCTGACTGCCGAATGTGGAAACCGGTCCCATAGTCTTCTTGGTTCTTTCGGTAAAGACACGTAGAATGGAAATAATAAAATAATACAAAGAAAACATAGTAAAATAATTATTTTATTATGTTTTATGGAAATAATAAAATAATAAAAATAACACATGACTTTACCGAAAGAACCAAGAAGATGAATCCCTGCAGTCACGAAAGCTTTAAATCGAAATCGGTCCCATAGTTTTCGCTTGTATCGCACCAGCTGAAGTTGTTTAGCACTCGCAGAGAAGAAGACCACCGAGTGGCTGATGGGGAGTAAACGTACTAAACACGTGGTAGCGAGCGATGTGTGAGAAGGCGTATTGCCTGCTGACTAAACGTATTCTCTTCTTGGTTCTTTCGGTAAAGTCACGTAGAAGGAAGTAATAANATAAAAAATNAAACATAAAATAAATCTCACGACGTTTCGGCCACAACGCAAGCAGCCGTCCTCAGGTGAAGACCAGGTCTGTCGGGAGAGACGCTGTCTCCCCGACCCTGGTCTTCACCTGAGGACTGCTGCTTGCGTTGTGGCCGAAACGTCGTGAGAATTTTTATTTTTTATTTTTATTATTTTATTATTGCCTTCTACGTGACTTTACTGAAAGAACCAAGAAGATGAATCCCTGCAGTCACGAAAGCTTTAAATCGAAATCTCCACTACGACGACGCTGGCTTTTGTTATTAATCTGGACTTGGAAGCCCATAACCCAGAATCGTGACGATCGAATAGTCTTCGGTAGAGGGTTGACTCCTCTGCACGGCAAGTGTTTGTCCATCCGCCCTGTCCTGGGATCGAACCGCCACTAGTCTCCCTCCCGCAGGCCGGGCTCCCTGCGAGATCAGGTTCCAAGCCCCTGAAACCCCCCAGCGAGACCGTCATTATGCCCCCTAATGGAGACGGATGGCAACGTTTAGGAGCGGACCAGGGCCAAAACTCATAACGAGAGGCAGACAAGGGCAGGAGGGGTGGGGCAAGAGGGGGGCAGGAGAAGTGGGGGGGGGGGCAGGAGGGGCAGGATGGGTGGGGGGCAAGAGGGGGCAGGTTAAGTGGGGGGGGGGGGGGGCGCAGGGGTGGGGAGAAGGGAAGGCAGGAGGGGTAGGGGGGCAGGATGGGTGGGCAAGAGGGGGCAGGTTAAGTGGGGGGGGGGGCCGCAGGGGTGGGGGAGAAGGGGGGGCAGGAGGGGTAGGGGGGCAGGATGGGTGGGCAAGAGGGGGCAGGTTAAGTGGGGGGGCCGGAGGGGTGGGGAGAAGGGGGGCAGGAGGGGTAGGGGGGCAGGATGGGTGGGCAAGAGGGGGCAGGTTAAGTGGGGGGGAACGGAGGGGTGGGAGAGAAGGGGGCAGGAGGGGTGGGGGAGAGGGGGGCCGGACGGGTGTGGGAGCGGGGGGCAGGAGCGATGAGGGAGAAAGGGGGGGGGCAGGTGGGGAAGGGGGGCAGGAGGGGTGGGGGAGAGGGGGGGCGGACGGGTGTGGGAGCGGGGGGCAGGGCGATGGGGGAGAAAGGGGGGGGCAGGTGGGGAAGGGGGTAGGAGGGGTGGGGGGAGAANGGGGGGGGCAGGAGGGGTGGGGAGAAGGGGGGTAAGAGGGTGGGGGGAGGAGGGGGCGGGGTAGGAGGGGTGGGGGTGGAGTGGCGGGAAGGTGACCCAGAGTCCTGTCCCCTAAACCCACGTCACCACGCGGCACAGTAAACTCAAGTTACCACACGGTGGCGCCTCGCGCTACCCGGTGTTAACCGACGTTACCACGGTGTGAAAGTCTAATGTTAGGGTAATGCCAGGCACATTGCATCACTCGCGTTACCCACATGGGTCATCGTTACCCGATGGGGAATTCGCGTTACCTTTACCTCACCGTTACATTTCACATGACACGAATGAGTGAGTGAGGAGGGCCTTTGCACCCGTGGCGACCCCTGGACCCCGCGTCCTCTGCGGTCCCCTAACCCCCTCAGGGAGACCCCCACCCACCCCCAGGGCACCCGTCTGTAAGGGGATCTCTCCGGGGTAGGGCTGGGACCCGGGGAGGGGTGGGGGTGAATGAACTCCGCCGAAAGGGTCACCCAAATGCCGCATGTGTGTGTTGAACTTCTTTCACACCGTACGTAGCCAACCGAGCTCCCCCCCTCGTGATGTCCACGCCGACGTGGAGCGCCGAGGCGATGTTACTGCTGCACTCAATCCACACCGCTGCCGTTCTTACCGCGCAGAGGACGACCCCGCGGAGACGGAGCGACGACGGCGGCGGCGGTGGGGATGGTGGAGTAGTAGGGGGGGGAGGTCAGTTCGTAAAGTCGGGAGCAGTGGTGGACGCTATTAGAGCGCCTCACAGCGCTGGGGGTGGTGGTGGTGGTTGACCTTCCTGCAGCAGTGGATGGAGAATGGCTACCTTACCGCTGCAAACGTCGCCTCGTAGTTGGCAAGAAAGACGGGCAACCAATAAAGTTTCACCAAACACGTGCGGACCTCCCCCCTCCCGCCACCTTCCCGCGCCGTCTTGGGGGGGGGGTGTCAATAAAGTTTACGACAAAACGGCCCTTGTTACGTCATCGCGTTCTATATTTCCCACAGTGGACGCGCGCCCAAGAACGCGTCCCATTGGACGAGCGCTTCCCCCACCTCCACCTACCCCCCCCCACCCTTACCCCGCCCCGCCCACCCCGCGCTGTCTTAGCCAATTAGCATCGCGCGTGTCGCGCATCCGCGCTGGGGAATTCAAAAGGCGGCGTGGCCCGCTTTAAGGGCGCTCCCCACGCAACTGCGACCCCCACTCTTTGGTTCCGGCAGCGCCGCCGCCTCCTCCTCCACCACCACCTCCACCACCTTCAACAACCGGCCACCTCTTTCTCTTCTTCTGCTTTTGCTGCTGCTACTTTCGCGACACGAGCGTAATGGCGAGCTACCTGATGAAAGCGCTGACCGGCGCCGGGCGCGCTGCCGCCGCCGGCAGGAGCCAACTCCTCGTCGCGCCCGCGGCGTCCGGCAACACGACTCAGCGGCGTGGATGTGAGTTGCCGGCTCTTATCGAGTGGCTCTTTACACACCACCACCACCCCCTTATCCCCTTACCCCTCTGGCTCCTTCCCTTCCCCATCACCCCGCGAGTTGTTGATGCCTGGCGGATGATCGTGGCTCCATGAGCCGGAGCGCTGCTGATGTTAATGGGGTCGAATCAGCCAGCGGGTTTGACGAAGATTGCGATGTTGTTAACGGTATCGGGGGAGTAACGATAGGTGGTGGGTGGTGGGTGGTGGTGATAATAATTATTGGTAGTGGTGAAAGTCGTGATGAAAGTGATTGTGATAGTGTGGGGTGGGCATAGTGGCGATTGTGATGGCGATGAAGGTGGTTGTGATAAGTGATGACGTTAGTGATGGTTTTTGGTTTGGTGATGTTGGCGATGCTAGATGGTGTTTTTGGCGAAAGTGATGGTAATGCGTGCTATTTCCTGGCAGCGGCGATGATGGTGGTAGTGGCTATGTGGCGATGAAGGCGGTGGTTATGAAGGTTAACGATGATGGTGAATCCGTGGACTCGAAGCGCCGCTGATTGCGAGCAGAGAAGGCTGCGTTACGGCTCAGGTTGTTCTGACCCCCGATTAAGTGACGCCTCTTTGGGCAAACACACGGCTGGAGGGTTGGGACAGGGTGCCAAGGGCATTCCCGAGGGCATTGCAGACCCAGAGGAGGAGGGAGGGAGGGCAGGTTGGCAAAGGGCAGCGCGACTCTGTGCGTCCTTGTGCGGGAAGGAGACGCGGCACGCCTCAAGGTCACGGGAGAGGCCTCAAGAGGGTTGGTGCCAGCTGATGGGGTTCCTCTACCCATGATCTGGGGGGTTGTGTGGGACTCTGCGAACCTCTCTAATCCCCTTGCTGCTCCGTGTTGGCAATTTGGTTTAATTGGTTCCTCGGTTGGGGCCGGTTTCTGGGATCTCTGGTCCGGGAACTGGGATTGAGGGTGCCGAGTTTGGGTTTTTGGATCCAGGGGGGTGTAGGAGGGAGTGTGGATGGTTGTAGAGCGTCGTCTGGATTATTGGGTTTGGGGTTAGGATCTTAAACTGGGGGGGGATCAGCTCTTGGGTTCTAGAATAGTTTGGTGCGGAGTTCGAGTTGAGGGTACTCGGAATCAGAATACTTATGCGAGAGGAATCCGATGAGCTAGAAATCCGAGAGCCAAAATCTACCGGTCCGCAATCTGGTGGTGTCTGGGTTCCAAAAGTCTGGGACTCAGAATTGGAGTCCCGGATTTGAGGTCTCAGTGGTTGGGATTTTGGGGGCATCCCTCCACCCAACACGGCTTCTCTCCCCAGAGCTCAAGGTGAACACCACGCTCGAGGGGGCATGCCCCCCCCCCAAAAAAAAATAAAACTCACACTCATGGCAGCCTTTCACTAAATTTGCGAAAGAGACCCCTGGGTAGTGGGTAGGGAGGGGGTAATTAATTACGGCGCAGTAACTCAATAGACGCGAGTATAATTCATCACAGCCCGTGCTGCAATCCATGGAGTCCTCGAGGCGGACAGGCAGGCAGCCAGCCGCGTGTTGCAGCGTCGCAATCTTTGTCCTCTTCTTGGTTCTTTCGGTAAAGTCACGTAGAAGGAAAGTAATAAAATAATAAAAATAAAACATAATAAAATCTAATAATTCTCACGACGTTTCGGCTACAACGCAAGCAGCCGTCTTCAGGTGAAGAATGTTTTATTTTTATTATTTTATTACTTCCCTTCTACGTGACTTTACCGAAAGAACCAAGAAGATGAATCCCTGCAGTCACGAAAGCTTTAAATCGAAATTTAATCTTTGTCCTGTTGCCTCAATTAACGTCGTTTCCACGCGAGTAGCGGGGCTGGTGGTGTGGGGGGTGGAGATCCGCTATAGAACTTGCTCAATTTACTGCTCTGTGACTCAAATCTACTGCTGGATGACGACCACCACCATCACCAGCAGCCACGCGGTTGGCGGGTCGTGGGATTCGCCACGCTGGTCTCGGTCCATGCGACGTAGTGGGATGGTGTGGTGGGCCCGCATCACTCGCCGCCGATGTTAGCCGTGGTTCGGACTCTTAACTCGGAGGGCTGGGGTGGTCTCATCGTGCAAGACACCGCCACCAATGCACCACCGCTCCATGCATCCCTAATGAGTGTGTTTGAAGTTCTATTTTTAAGTTAAATATGTGTATACAGTACTGTAACTGTGTTGCAACATCACAGTATTGCATTTTACAGATTTGACTACTGCCGCTCCAGAGACCCGGAAAGTCAAAAGGGGGTCTTAAGTTTTGTCTACTTTTAAACGAACGCAATCGTAGTTCATAAGTTCACTAGGGCGATGGACTGAAACGAGATGATCTCTTAGAATGCGGAAAAGGGGGGGGGGGAACTTCCTTTTGTTGGCTCGACTATTTACTTATTTATTTATAAACACACAAAAGGAACGCCAATATGCAGGAGGTCCAGCCAGACTCACGCGCACCCATTGTTCAGCTCGCCCCCATGTGTATTGGGGCAAAGCGTCAGACGTTTCGCCACCAAGCCCCAAGGCTTAGGTTCCTGGGTGGTACAACGCTAATGGGTGGTGGTGGTGGTGAGGCGGGGGCAGTTAGAAGGGCATGGTGGAGGTGGGGGGAGATGATGGCGAACCACACAGCCAGTTGAATTTGCGAGATTAACTCACAATTCCACCTCGCCATTAGGAAGACAAAGGCGGGTGGGGAGTGGTGGTGCATGCCACCCTCGTCCTCGTGTGCCGCGCCGGCCTTCATGGGTGCTCGCTTAATAGCACTTGCCCCAAAAGTCTGTTGAGGCTATACGGGGGGGGGGTCTTTGTCTTGATGGTGGTCGTGAGAACGTGTACAACCGTTGTTTTTACACACCGCACCAGGTCACCCATTTGAGGCCGAGTCTACCTAGGGCACGAGGCCCAGGACCGGTTCAGATAATCCGTCGCTGGTGTTGGCCGTGAGCGGGGAATCGAACTCGGGTCGCCGGCTTGCGTAGCGCTGACCGCTACTCCACCGCTTGCAGTCCACTCCCCCAGCAATGGAGACTCGAGAAACAAGGACTTGTCTACTCAAGAATTGTAAAATGTTTGTTGCCCAATGAATGATTAAGCCCAGAGTAACCTCCCCCCCCTCTTCCATTGAGTAATCAAAGCACACGCGAGATCGTGGAGACTTTGCCCGGAGTAGGTCGGGACTGGGAACACATTTTAAAGTTTCGATTTAAAGCTTTCGTGACTGCAGAGATTCATCTTCTTGGTTCTTTCGGTAAAGTCACGTAGAAGGAAAATAATAAAAATAAAACATCATAAAATAATTCTCACGACGTTTCGGCCACAACGCAAGCAGCCGTCTTCAGGTGGAGAAGAGATCTGTCAGACTCTGCCTTCTCGACAGACCTGTTCTCCACCTGAAGACGGCTGCTTGCGTTGTGGCCGAAACGTCGTGAGAATTATTTTATTATGTTTTATTTTTATTATTTTCCTTCTACTTGACTTTACATTTTAAAGTGTTGATTACTACTTCCACCGAAGATGAAGAAGCCGCGACGACGACACTCAAAAAGAAACTGCTGCTCTGGGCACGCTCGTCTTCAAATGTAGCGGAGGAATTTAATCCACACTCGAATCCACCAAAAGTCCCCCTTCCATTCAGCAGGATGTCCATTGGGTAACCTCGACCAGGGGTTGGCAACCAAACTAACAAGAAGAGCCAAAAGATGATTATTTATCATCGAATTGGAGAATTATTTCGAGAGCAGCCGGCAATAAATAAATATCATTGATTCTGATTATTAAATACATGCCGTGTCAACGCATACAATTTACCCGTATTCTTGTACAGGGAATTCGAGTTTACATTTTTTTGTCTTTGTGTTTCTCCCTTGTGATGGAACTTTGTGTAGGATGAACGTTGAGATTTATAAGACAGACCTGGTCTTCACCTGAGGACGGCTGCTTGCGTTGTGGCCGAAACGTCGTGCGAATTATTTTATTATGCTTTATTTTATTATTTCCATTCTACGTGACTTTACCGAAAGAATCAAGAAGATGAATCCCTGCAATCGCGAAAGCTTTAAATCGAAATTTGGGCACGAGGTGACCAATACGGTCTGAATTGGTCTGTAATGAGGTAGGAGGCACTGATAAGGGGTTTACAGCTATGGAACTAACGTCACGAAAATCATTGGTTAAAGATCCGCCAAGCCCTGGCCTAGACTCATGCGGGGGAGTTCCTTCCATGTAGGGGACTGTGTGAGTGCATGGATGACTTGTCCTCAACACCCTCCCACCACCACGGCAAACAAAGAATGTCACTTCTCGTCTCTCAACACCCAAAGAGGCCACCACAGAGCCGGCCTGCCTTCCATGGCTTAACCAGGGGGTGTGTGGTGAGGTGAGTAGTTGCCAATTACTCTTAGCCAGGGGCGTGTGGTGATTACAGTCGTTGCCAAATACGTTACTCTTAACCATGGGGGTGTTGCGAGTGATTACTTTCCAATAGCGTTACTCTTAGCCAGGGGCATGTGGTGGTGATTACAATAGTTACCAATTACGTTACTCTCTTAGCTGCTTCATTTTCTGAGTCGAGTTTATCGTTACAATAGTTAGCAGCGCTTCTCCCGTAGTACATTGACGTGGAAATCACATCGCCGACTTGTCAACGATGATGATCGTGAGCCATGATCAGTCCACTGCTGGATGAGGGCCCCTGTCAACGTTGCTTGGGTTTAGGGGCCGTCCATAAATGACGTCACGCACCTGGGCGGGGGGGGTCAGACATTTGTGACGATGTGTGACAAGGTTTGAGAAATGTGACGTCACATCAAAATGCGCAACTTTAAATAAATAGACAACACGTTCTACTTAATGAAATAGACTTTTTAATAAATGTTTTCTTCTACAACATCAGAGTGCAGCGCCACATAAAATACGCACTATAATGACAATAGTTTAAAGTTATTTGAAGCGTGTTTTATTTTTTTGTGGGGGAGGGGCAGAGCTTTGTGACGTCATTTTTGAGGGGGGGGGGGTCAAAAATCGTCCAAAATCGCGTGACGTCATTTATGGACGGCCCCATACGTTTCAATACGGGCAATACATTTGTGATGGGACTTTGTGTAGGACGAACTTTGAAATTTATAAAGGGCACGGGGTGGCCAAATAATGTTGGTCTGTAATCAGGTAGGGCACTGATAAGGAGTTGATATATATATGAAGAGCCTAGGTCATAATACAGATTTTTTTGGGTTAAATCGTGTAAATGTGTCGTTAAACCCACCACAGCCAACTATTAAGGGCTGTCACGTAACCAGAACATCCCAATTCGTTACTGGTACAGCACACCGGTGTGTTGGAGAGCAAATCCACAAACTTTACGCGATCTAACCCTCCAAAAAACCGATGTTATGGATATTTAATAGGTTTTTATGGTGGTGGTCGTTTACACGCCACTGGGGAGACAAAGGCGGCCGGGCGTGGTGCTGGCCACCCCCCCCCTTAATCTTAACCCGTCTTGGGCCTCCCCCTTAGGTCGACTCGACCTTAAATAACGCGGTGCAGCGTTAAAGTCGGCGCTGGGGAGACAAAGGCGGCCGGGCGTGGTGCTGGCCACCCACCCCCCTTAATCTTAACCCGTCTTGGGCCTCCCCCTTAGGTCGACTCGACCTTAAATAACGCGGTGCAGCGTAAAAGTCGGCGCTGGGGAGACAAAGGCGGCCGGGCCTCGTGGGGTTGTGAACCGTTGGGGGCCTTGCAAGTTTACCGCGCATGCTGCTGTTGTTAGTAAGCTAACAACATAGTGTTTAAACACGGTGGCGATGGTTTATGGTGTTAGGTGAGGCTTTCCTGAGGGAAACCAATGTAAGTAATTGACATGTTCTACTTCTATTATGATGATTATGATGATGATGATCTTGAGGCGTGCAGTTGAGGCGGGTGGGGAGAGTCGTGGCCACTCGGAGCTGGGCAAGGAAACCATCTTGGGTCTCCCTCCCGCCACGTCCCGTGGGGGAGGGGGAGAGGGGAGGTGGGGGAGTGTGGGGGGAGGGGGAGAGGGGGAGGGGGGGAGGTGGGGGAGTGTGGGGGTGGGGGAGAGGGGGAGGGGGGAGAGGGGAGGGGGGTGGTAGAGTGTGGGGGTGGGGGAGAGGGTGGGGGGAGAGGGGTGGGGGGTGGTAGAGTGTGGGGGTGGGGGAGAGGGGGGTGGGGGAAGTGGGGGTGGGGTGGGGGTGGGGGGAAAGGGGAGTCGGGGGAGAGGGGAGTGGGGGAAGTGGGGGGTGGGGGGAGAGGGGGGTGGGGGAAGTGGGGGGTGGGGTGGTAGTATGTGGGGGGTAGGGGAGGTCGAGGGTGGGGGAGGTGGGGGGTGGTAGAGTGTGGGGGTGGGGGGAGAGGGGGGTGGGGGAAGTGGGGGGTGGGGTGGTAGAGTGTGGGGGTGGGGGGAGAGGGGGGAGAGGGGAGGTGGGGGAGTGTGGGGGGTAGGGGAGGTCGAGTGTGGGGGGTGGGACAGTGGAGTGTGGGAGAGGGGGGTACGGGTGGTGGAGTGTGGGGGTGGGGGGACAGGGGGTGGTGGGGAGGATGGGGGTGGGGGAGGTCGAGTGTTGGGTGGGTGGGGGGAGGGGAGTGTGGGGGGTGGGGGAGGTGGGGAAGTTGGGGGGTGGTGGGGGTGAGGTGGGGGGTGAGGTGGGGGGTTGGGGGTAGGGGAGGTGGTGGGTGGAGGGTAAGGAGCGGTGGAGTAGCGGTTATGGCGCTGCGCTACGAAACCCCCGCGAACCGAGTTCGTATACCCCGCTC